>VZTL01053026.1:62968-98178 GCA_013400535.1 Scopus umbretta | reverse complement strand
AAAAAAAGGAGGAAAAAAAAAATCCCCGAACACAAAACAAGAAACCCTCCACAAACATTGCTGAGATGCTACAGGGCCAATTTTCCCCCCTCTCCTCTTTTGTAAGCTCAGTCGCTGGAAGCGAACACGTACAAGTAGCACTCTCTCTCAAGACAGGCAGCTAGGGAGTTTGGACTTTATCTCCAAAGCTACGATACGATGAACATTAGATCCTTTCTAGCCAAGCAACTTTCACACATGTACCACGGGCCAGTCCTCATTCAAGTCAGCAACAGAGGAAAAGATCAGTTTACATTTCCATATCTTAACTTGAAAAAAAAAAGGTGGGGGGGGAAGAGAGAGAAAAGCTTGAAACATTCTGAGACTTATGCCACAGCCGGGTAACTGGGAACAGAAAGGCTGTTTGCCTTACACAATCCTATTTTTTTCCTTCTTTTTTCCTCACTACTTACTACCAAAATCCACCAGGTTGAAAGGCAAGCCAAGAGCTCCTTGAAGCCCCCCGCTCCCAAATACCTCATCTCTGAGCACATCATTTGATGCGGCTGGCGCGCTGCGTGAGCCCTGCCTTCTCTGGCACGGCAGCAGAAGCTGTAGATCAGGCCACTTAGACATTTCAATTGAACTTGACAGGTGTTTGTTAACAGGCTCTACAATGCATTTGGGAAGGGCCGCCCGGAATTGTAAAAGGGTTTATTATGACAGTTTAATAAGCCTGGTGCAGACAGTTCAGTGCATTATTTTCTAAGGCTGTAAATGTAAGTGACCAAAATCTGAACTACATGGCAAGACACATACAACCTGTAACTAACCCAATTAATGGCAAATGCATTCGTGTAGTACCTGTGCAACTGGACCTGATCCTGCCAGGTCAGTCTTGCTCCTTGCAGGATCAGTCCTCCATGAATTACCACAATTCACAGAAATTGGGTATATCTATTCAGTGATAACTGCTTAGGCTAATTATTAGAAAATTCAATTTATGCTAATTCGCCTGAGGGGAGGGGAGCATCAAATTAACTTGACACATTTATTTAACTTTTTACAGAATTATTATTATTTAAAGTTTATGACAGCATTGTGCCCAGAGGCCCCTGTCAGGATCAGGATCCCACTGTGCTCAGCATCCCACTGAGTGTGTGTGACTGTCCTCCCAACATCATTCCGAGGGAAAGCCCCCATCCCTGCAAACTGTTATGCAAGTGCTTGCCCTGAAGACTGGGAGCGAGGCTGTCAAAATTAAAAGCACATTAGTCTTGCTGAAGTGAGGCAGGTGCATTAAGCCACCACATCCTACCATGCACTGCCAGCCCACACTAAAAAGGCTCCTATTTTGGAAGAAAGTGACAGTTGAGTCACTTTTGGTTTTACCATTAAACACGTAGACGCAAACATCCCCTACTATCTACTGCTGCCTTTTCTTGCATCTATCTTATAAATGGGACCATCATCCAGTGAATGAAAAAAAATCATGTGTGGGGTGAAAGGCCACAGAAAAGAGAGAAGATACGTGTCAGTAACTGATCTGGGAAATTGTCAAAATCTCACCTTTTATTTTAGATGCACAATGCGTAACCATTGCGATTTTTCCTTGCAGTGTATTTTGAAGGATATTTGCCTGAGAAAAGTAACTAGCTGTTCCACCTGCCTTCAATTCTGGACATACAAAGGCCAACCCTGAAAGGTCACCGTTTGGACAATCATAACCACTCATCGTCCTTGCATAAGTTGGCTTTTTTATTTATATCCAAGTATGTTTAACCTCATTAAACAACTGTACTGGTCAGACAATATTATCAGTATTAATCAATATGTTATCATTATTGTAACTGACATGGATTCAAATATCTTACAATGTTTAATCAGAAGTAGGGAAAATGGGAGCTTTTCTGAGTTAGGGCCTTAAAATTAAACCCTTCAGAGTACCAGCTGTACTGACATGAGGTACGCAAAAGAGTGAAGAAGGAATTGCTGAGAAAGGGAATGGTGCCTGCAGGAGTCATTAGAAGACCAACAGAATAAGGAGAATATTAGAAGACCATCTCTTCCTCTGGCTCTTTCATGGTGTTTTAGAAAGGACCCATCCATACCGTATGCTCTTTGTATTTGCTGGAGCTAAAGGGCATCACACAAAAGTCAGCGTGGTCTAACTTTCAAGAAGCTTCAGGGGCTCAGCTCAGGGGCAGGGGAGATGTTAGGAACATGCTCCACTCCCCGATCTTCCACACACCCCAAAAAGAGACAAGATTAGCCCATACAAGCAGAGAAAAAATGAAAACATCGGAAAAATATTGACTCGAGTGGGCTGTCCTACCAACCTCATTTCAGCACAGCATTTCAGGAGGGGTGAGGGCAGGCAAACTCACCTTTAAGGCTGCTCCTCGACAGCTAACTTGCCTCCCTGTGTCCAAACACCACAGAGACCTTGGAGCAGATTTAAACCCCAAACTCACACAGTGGTGTAGCAGGTGGAGTAATGACTTTTCCAGAAGTGCAGGTTTTTATTTCAAAATGTAAGTTTGGTGAATGTGTCTTCTGCTAACCTTCTACTTCCCTCTGCTTCTCTTTCTGCTGCAGCTCACTGGAGCTGTTTCAAGGTCCCATTAAATATGTCAAGCCTCTTACACACAACTGCAACCTTGCAGCACAAGGCGAAATGGAGGCAGATGAAAGAAAAAGAAATCATCATTTAGCCACACACAAATTCTGTGCATTTTGCATATTACTCCTAACGCAGACTGGCAGCCCACACCAAAAAGACTTCTGTTTGGGAAGAAAGTGACATTTGAGTCACTTTTGTTTTTATCATTAGATATGAAAACATCAAACCACCTCCTGCCTAATGCCTCCTTTTATGGCTTCTATCTTATGAACAGGGCACATGTTTCTGTGGTCCTTTAGAGCACTGCCTGCTTGACTCAGCACCGTGACATCTTTTGGTGCATGCAGATCGTCCCATAACTGACAGGGTGTGTAAGATGCCACCCATGGCTCTGCTGAGCTACCATGCTGGCAGGACGCGATACCACTCCAGTCTTGAATCCCAGAAAGGTACATAAGGAACAGGCCTACAAAATGCTGTTTCTGCTGCCAGCAGAAAGCATGGGCTTTGCTTGCTGCTACCTACCTGTCCCCCTTTCACACTACCATTCTCTGCTGAAGAGGCAGAGGAACTCTGCTGGCTTTTGCTCTGCAGGCCACGCTCTGCCCATGCTAGTCCCGTAAGTGAGACACCTTTGGTTAGATTAGGCAGTGAGATGAACTTCTTGGAAAGGGGAATTTAGTCATTTTAACCTTTTACCCCTTCTAATGGTTGCTTCCATTCTTTTTAAATCCCAAAATAACAACATCCATTCTTTGACACAAGGCCTTTAACAAGCTTTAAGAAAAGAGGAAAAAAAAAAAAAAAAAAAAAAAAAAAAAAAAAGAACTAACCTGCTTACTTCAAAGTCATGCTCTCATAATTTTAGCTGGCACATCATGAACAAAATGGTCTAGAACTAACCTCAAACAGTCATCTGGAGAAAAACAACATATTTTCCCATGTCATCACCACTATAGCACATACTAACCACAACTATTCAGCCTGTCAATTTTCAGTTTATATTATGATAACTTTACCTAAAAGCATTTTGTGGTTCAAAAACAGCAAGTGCAATGCCAAGGAAACATTTGCTGAACTGACGAGCATGGCAGCATTGGTGTGAGGAATATGCTTTCTGCAGAACAGAAAGCAGAGTAAAAAGAGATTTCACTGGGGACAACAGACTTCTCAGAAATTCCCCAAAACACTGCTTCAGGTTAGCTTAATCCCAGAGTCTAATCATGGTAGGTTGTGAAATAGGAGGCTTAGTTTGGTCCTCAAGTGGTGAATTTTCCACAAAAATCTCCAAGAACTGTGATGAATGGGAAAAGGAACACAGGAGTCCTTTTTTTACTTCCACACATAGGAAGGTTTTCACATCCGCTGAGCATTTAAGAGAGGTAAAAAAGTAGAGATTCATGGGAGTCTGGACAGTGAACTATGTGAGAGACACAAAACCAATGCATTTTATAAGGGTTTTAGCAAATACACTTTTAGCAGTGCAATCCTCACGATTCACAAGGAACCAAGCATTATACAGTCTTCAGTTGCCTTCCTCATTTCAAGGAGGACAAAGGCAAACCCATCATTAACAAAGCACTGTGGTTCAAATTCTATACTAAAAACCCCTCGACTTTGACGATCGTACGCCCACACTCAGGCTTCAAAAATATTCTCATGGAACAACACTGTTTCATTGCTCCAGGAGCAAACAAGAAGTCACTGCCTCACTCCCCAGTGATCCAGGGCAAGGAGAGGACGGTCGTGACTGCAAGAACCTTAGCTGGTGCTTAGGTAAGGACAGCAAACCAAGCAAAAAAACCTAAACTGACCAAAAACAAACAAAAAAACCTTGAGAAACCTATGAAAACACTCTGCAACCTATGGTATTACTCTCTTGTTTGTACTGATTTGCCCCAAGCTGGGCCACAATGGCACCATGCAGGTTTCCATAATAAATTAATTGGTAGCTTTGCTTTTGTGGGCGCAAGAGCAGTCTGAGCCACTTTGCTTTGACTGTACCTTCCCTGCCCCTTCTCCTCACAAGTACTGTGACTTCCTAAGGTGCAGCTTAGACACACCAGGGCAGCTTTACTCTTGAGGACAAATAGGAATACGTTTCCCCTTCTTGGTTTTGGTGGGAGACACACCAAAGGTGATGCGCTCTCCCTGAGGACAGCCAATTTCAATACTGGCTGGACTCTGAATGAGTCTCCTTTAAAGGGCTGCTCTGAAGCCAGGCATTGTTCCCCGCTCCTCACTTTTTATGAATTAGGAAGGATGTGTGTTCCTATGGTCCTCTCTGGACAGATCTTCTGCCTGGAAGGAAGAAGGAAATGGTAAGAAAGGGGCAAGGATGGGGAAAAATGGGTAGGAGCCCTGCAACTGAGCTTGCACTTATTTCAAGAGTGAGTGGTTATCTGCCTGCAGTGCCACACACTCAAGGCTTACAGTCTGAGACACAAGTTTGAGCAGATCATCTATGATCTCATGGTAAGTCTGAGATAGATGGCATCCAGCACTCACTAAATACACAGCTGTATTCCTCCATTGCTCTGACAGCGATTAATGGCAATGAATGTACTGCTGCTAATACGCACTGAGCTCCCACTCCAGATGCCAAAGCCATCCTCTGTACAAAGCCGGGACTGTGTGGTGCCCAGGCACAGTTTGCTGTTAGCTGTATTTCCCCCACACCTCATAGAACCTTTAAGGGAGCCACTAGAAGAAAAGCAGTAGCAATGCAAGTTGTATCCAACCACTTAATAAACTAACCTCAATTTTTTTATGCAAGTATTGCAATTCAGCAGTTCTACTATGGGATCCCATAAAGCATAAGACTTTCTTAATTTAGCAAGAACAACTGCATACTGTGTCAACTACTGAAAATCTCAGTGTACAGCAGAAAACGTTTTGAGTCAACAGACTGAAAAGCAAGGCTGCTGGATTGTTGTTTGATTTTACAGCATGTTTGACGTTTTCAAGATGAGAATCAAAGAGATGTAGTATCAGTTTTGAAATCTTACTTCTCTGCTTAAATCTTTCATTATTTTCAGACTGCAATATGCTTTAGTTTGATTTTATTTTTTTTTAAATCTAAAAAACATTTCACATTTGAGGCTTTATCATGTTCACAGTACTTAAATGTGTATCTAACTTTAAATCAGTGAAGCCAATTGAAATCAAAGGAATAAGGGGGTGTTAAAAAGGTAAGTGTGCCCTGAAGTGTTGTCCTGGACAGGAATTAGACTAAGCATGTGATTAGGTGTCTCTAAAATAGGTGTTCCTTGTCTAATAATAGGCAGAGATCACAATATACCTTGTGTATCAAAAGGCAGCAAAAACTACGTGTCTTGAGGAGAACGAGTGAGCAGAGAACTGGGAGCCTCTGGGCATAAGATGCGATTGTTTTATTAGAAGGAAGATTAACACATAGAGGCCAAGGATAAAGTTGAAACTCAAAAGGAGCGTGAGTCAGGGAAGTTGTTCCAGATGGCAGAGCCATGTGGGATGTGACTCTACCATCTACTGTGGAAATAAAAAGGAAGAAATTAAAACCTAGTATCGAGAGAGCATATAGGACTGACAGGAAAATAAGAAAGAACTGAGAGCAGCAGAAGGAAATTAAAGGCAGAATGATGAAATGAGGCCTTCAGAAATTTAAGTGCAACAACACCACTTCAATCAGCCAGTACAAAAAACGCTCAGTCACTTTGCTTCAGATAAACCTAAACATCTTAATGTTTTGGTGCCTGTCCAGAGCACATTCCCTCTCCTTTGGTCAAGACATGGGGTTTGACAGCTTCTCAGGAGCATCTCCCAGCATGTACTGAAGGGACAGCTGATTTGCAGTATCCCATTACTGCTGCTTCCACCCCTGCTGATATGTCCAACATCATGAACGAGTAAGACAGAATTATGTCAGGTGGTGTCTTGAGGAGCTTAAAACTAATGGGAAATTTTAAGAAGTGAAAATTAGGCTGAATATGATATAAGACTTATTAACAACTCCTTAAGGGAAATGAAGGAAGCCACGAGGTCTGGACACTGGGAACTTAATAGGGCAAAACACTTAAAAATGCATTGCAGGGAACTGTCCCATCTTATCAGGAAAATGGACGTGGCGTGATCTACATAAATAGGTCTTCTGCACGTCTTTCTTTAATGCAAACAGGAAGTACATGAAAATAAAACAAAAAGTATGCGTTAACAGACAAAGATTTGAGACTATTCTAGTCAAATGCCCTTTGATTTAAAGATGTGATTTTTAGCCAGAAGTTACAGGTGATCTTCCTGGACTAATTAGTCCATTCACTGCACAACGTCCCAGCCTACCATCCACAAAATGACTGCAAAGGTAGGTTGATTTGGGAACCAACACACACGCTCTCTGCAATCTCCATTCTCCTCCATGCACACATACACAGGTACATTATGACCTCTTTGGTTTGGAGAATCTTTTTATTACCATTTATGTATTCAAATACCTAGCCAAAATGGGCTTTGACCGAGGCCTACAAACCTAATGCCATAATAGTAATAGTAAGTTCGATTTGAAAGATTCTTATTAAAACAGCAGAGAAGTACACATCACACATATAAATAATCCCTGAAAAATAATTTCAGAGACACGCCTGATCTTGACTTTCTGTACTGAAGGCCTAACCTGAAGTCTATGAAGTCAATAAAAAGACTCGGAGACTTCAAAGCTGACTGTAGGCTACAGTATTTTTTGATGACTGATGCTTTCCAGTCATGTTCCTTCCTGGTCATGGCTTCTCCATTTCAAAGTAACTGAACTTTAAAGCTACCTAAACTAACATAGCTGAAAACAACTGACCTAAATGTATTTCAAGAATCTTAGCCTTTATATAATTATCTTTGCAGAAGCCACAGAGCCTGTGGTCAGCTGGATACTTGGTTACCTGTCCCTTCCCAGTGAAAGGACAAGTATTTCTTTAAAAAAAAAAAAAATAAAAATCTCTATTTGTAAATCTCTTCTTTCTTGCAAAGTATAAATTTGTTCTACCACGACACAAGATGAATCTGATTGCTTTAAACTATCTTGGCTTTAACTGGGTGCATAAATGAGACACCTCACTGCTACGGCCACGTATGTCAGCAAACCAGACGCACAGTAGCGCTAAAATCCAGGCTGCAACTCTTGCATATCTTTCACGCTTATTCTTTCAGCCTTGAGGATGTTTTCTTGGTTTAGTCAACTTCAAATCTATCTATTGTATATACAGTACTATTTAAAAACAGCACTCAAGTGTACAAGATAAACATGTGCGCCCACTGAGTTACTAAACACGAGATAATAAATTTGCATCCCTGTGAATATTGCTACTACTGTGTAGCTGCCTTCAATGTACAGAGCAATACAAAACCAGAGTGCTGTGCCAAGTAAGTGAAAGGCCCTGTGCAGAAAAAGGCCAGTGCTCTGGAAGCACAAACAGAGCCGTGCAAGGGAAAAATTCCGCTGTCACTGAAGATGAGGCCTGTCAGAGATTAAATGTGTATAATGAGGACAAAGAGAGAATTTCTTCATGAGAATGGAAAAGCTCTTCCACTTGGGATACATGGGGAGAAGCCCCACAGTTACAGGGAAAGAAGGCAGCTCTATATATGCATTTACTGCAGAAGTAAAACACGAGCACCATGGAGGGAAAGGAGCACAAGAGCTTTGCTGAAGGTGCCAGGAAGGATTCAGAGCTCCTTGCAGCAAAGGAACCCAGCTCTGCACAGAAGACGAGTGAAAACATCCCAGCAACATGAGAAAGGCATGCTCAGAGCAGCCAGAAACAAAACCACCACCAGGATTTCAAAGAGCAAATTGAGTTGGAGCCCTTCTAGTAACATGTCCCATTCTACCATAGAACAGAGAGAGCAGGATTTGTGCTCCGTGTCTCTGCCGTCCCTCTGCATTCACTCGCCTCTGCACCACCTTTCCTCTGGCATCCTCCAACAGCCCAGCCTTGCTCCACATCCTGCTGTGCTGGCCTGGCACCTGGGCAAGGGCTGCCATGGCCCACTGGATGCAGCGATGGAGCTTGCTGCTGGCAACTGCCAAAGAGAGTAAGCAAGGGCAGAGCTTGACTGTGTCTTCCCCCTCAGTGTCAGCACCAACTCATGCCTCTCATCTCCCCTGCCTGCTGAGTTTAGCAATAACAAAAAAAAATTGTAGGAATTTAATTGTCTTTGAGACTTCTACTTCCTGCCAGATTTGGTGGGAATTAGCCAAGACACTCAGTGTTATGGGAGGGGGGGAATGGGGACAGACAAGCAGGCAGATAGACATCATCACCACCACCACACACACCTCACTTCATTGGAATCCAGGCTAAAAACACCCAGGCTCTGGAGCAGAAATACTCAGGAAAACATTTCATAATGCTTCACCAAGGAGTGGTATCAGTATCATTATCTCCATTTTACGGCTGCAGCACTGACTGGTCATGACACGCCTCAAGTCACCCATCAGATAGCTTTTTCTTCTGGCTCTGCCACTCTGTCTTCCTGATTGCAAGTCAGTGCCATACCAGTGGAGTCATCCCAAACCACAGGCTGCACAAGAGGAAAGGGCTGCAGGAGTTAATATGCGAATATCTAAACACTGGCTAGTCCCTTTGCAGACAGGAAAGAAAGGGAAGAATTTTAAAGGTACAATAGAAACCAAGAAATGTAATTCTCCTTCCAAAAGGCAACACCTGCCTCTACCAGGTTCAGTGCACTAGACATTGCAGATGCATTTCATGAAAAGACAGCACAGCACAAGACTGAGTGCAACCAGCACACACCACAGAGGTGATTGCTTATATTAAGAAACAAACCAGAACCAAACCACAAACGCAAAGGAGTCTGAGCAAGGAAGAAAGTGGGATCTGAACTCCAGGTTTCTGATGGGGCATCTTCTCAAACTCCTGGGGGACCCACTCTAAGAAACCCATAATGTTTCCACTGCGCTTCAAATCTAGCCATGCTTAGTGCTATTTGGCCAAACCTTACCAAGGCTAAATTTTCACCATTTTCTTTTGTTCCCTTTGCCTGTGAAAGGATAAAGTAATTGGTAATCAGTCAGGAATAATTTAAGTGATTCCTTATTTATTAAAACAATGCGATTTCCCTTTTCTTATCCCTTAGGTTTCAAATTTTGCATATCACAATTACTTCTTACCAAGGGAAGAATGTTCCTATCATTATAAGTTGACTCTAAAAAAAATTAGAAAATAAGAAGACAGGAATTACTGTATTTACTTTTTAATGCAAGAGAGGGTATGAAAGAGCAGCGTGAATTGCCATTTTATTTCTCTAATTACATATTCTCCTCTGTTTCTCCTCCTTTCTTATTGTTTTCAGGTAAAAATTGAGGATAAAATTTCTCCCCTACTCCACCAAAAAACAGAAGGCAAGTAATGAGCCCAGCAAGACTTGACCTCTGCCATCACTCTCCTACCTGCTGTCAGACTGTTCCACACCAGCAGGGTAGAAATGCCTCAGACTGGATGCCACAAGCTCTCCCACACTGCTGCTATTACTAGTCTTAAGACTGATGGTCCACACAGATAATTACATTTGTAGTGACAAACACTACCTGAGATCAAAGTTTTTGCAGCATTTGTTTTGAGCTGCTGCATAGCTACCATCACAAGTTACTGCACATTAATGCAATGTCAAATAAAGTACCATGTGGTCATGTCAGGACAGAGCATTGCCTTCATTTTGTGACTTCTTCATCAAGGTATCAAATTCTCCTTCCTGGCATACCTCTGAACTACATTAAAATAAATCAAGTGAAAGGATGCTATCAGAGAGGAAAAACGTTCAGGAACGCAGTGGTTTGATACGTGGGGATGGTTCCCCTGATGAGTGCTCCTCTCACTCTGTTGCAAGCCATGATGAGACCATCCACTCTGATCAGGCAGGAAGGCTGGATGAGAGCCACATGTAGCATCTTCAAGGGTCAAATACTGTTTAGATAAGGCACTGGTCTGACTAAGAGCCCTGAGAAAGCCTCCTACAGTCTCCATTTCAGTAAGACAGTTTACAGACAAACAATCATCAATCTGTAACTCCTCATCCCCCACACCATCTTCACCGAAACAAAAATGGAAAGACAAAAAGAAACACAGAACCAAAAAGAGAAGCTTTAATATGACATATCTTTTCTATACAAAATCATCTGGGTTTTCCAGCACAATACAGGCACAGAGACTGAACTCAATGTGAGTGCAATTTCAGTTTCAGCTACAGTGATACAATACCAGCTTTGCACAACCACAATCAGATAGTTTGCTTTGCTTTTTGCAACATTTTGAAGTCCTGAAGGAACATTTAAAAAGAAATGCCTTCATTGAGCTTAAATGCATTATGCCATAAGCCTTAAAATACTAACCGTAACTCAATTAAGGACCGTTTATCCTGCTTCCATTCGCTTTCCTGAAGAAGCAATCACCACTGCTTTACACATCACCTTCAGCACCGGTCTCATCAGACAACAAGCTTTATGTTGGCACGGTGGTTTTCCTTTGACCACGGATAAACACCGCTCCCTACTGCTTCTAAGCTCCAGCCCTGACACGCCAGGCAGCCGTAAGAGCATGCACAGGTCAACAAGCAGGCTCAGGCATCAAGTTTGTAACAGAAGTAACAGCTGCTATAGGCCTACGGGGGCCATGGGGTGCAAACGCTGGGATTTGTTCCCTGCCACTGGGTCCAGTGCTCCTTCATCTGCCGCTCTCCACTTTCAATGCAGTCGTTCCAGTGAACAAAGCTCTTCCCGCTCTTTCAAACCATTTTTATGCACTTAATGGGTGCAGATCTGGGAGCCAACTGGAAACTGCTCGTCCCAATCTAAGGAGCAACACTAAGTCTGTAATTCTGATTGAGTTGTCCTGTTAAGATGTTGCTGGCAAGATCTTGTTAGGCAGCTTGAGTGAAACCAGTAACTGATACTAGTGATTTAAAACTGGTGAAATACCTGCATTACCGTGAAAAATTATCTACATCTTGCTTTGGGGTGTGGTTTATACAAAACAGACTTCCTCTAGAAAATGCGGAGTACAGCTCAGTCTGAATCTCGCCTGCCTCATACGTGCTCTAGGGGTGCAGAGCCAGCATACATCCCTTCAAGAGAACAAAACACATCCTTCTAGTATTAGACACACTGAGCCAATGTTTACACACTGATCTGCTAATAAGCAGACCCGGGAATTCCAGAACACGCAATTCATATTTATTGCTATTTTACATTACCATAGAATGTGCCAAGTTCGGGCACTTTAAATTATGAGGGCTGCTATCGCACGTTCCCTTATCAGTCTTTCACACAACTGCGTTACTGAAGCATCCTGATAAGAATGTCTAAAATGTCTGCTATGTTTTAAAACAGCAAACTCTTCCTTTTCAGCTCTGACCCAGCCGTTTCAGTCAACAAAGCTCTTTCTACTCTTTCAAAACACTTTCTACTCACTTAATGGCTGCGATCATACTGAGTGTCTTGGCAACTGCTACTCCCCAAAATAATGCAGCACAGCTATTTATTCATGGTAGTGGCTTGACGTGATATTTTGAGGACTACCATTTCACAATATGGAATGAAACACGGACATCCATCTTTTGCAAGAGATCTAACTATGACACTCCAAGCTTCATACACAGAACATTAACGCACCTTTTAAAATGAAGAAAATCAAAGAACTGTGCAACTAAAACAAACAACTTGCCAAAACCAGCATACGTTTTTGCACTTGCTTTTACATTCCCAGGCTCACTAAGATCAATGTATATATAGATAGGCATGTGTGTATACATATGCATTCATTCTCAACCACATTCCTCAGGAAGGTGCCAGTCAGAGGAAGAACAGTCAGGAGTGTAAAAAACCATTTCTACTATAATGAGCAAAAATAGTTTTACTTGTTGTCATTTTGGGGTTGTCGGGGTTTTTTTGATTGTTTCTTCTAAAATCTGTCTTCTGAAAGCTCAGTCAATGTCTTTGAAAATATTTGATAGCAAACTTACCTACATTGCAATAGCTACAGCTGGAATTAAATGTTAAAATGCCAAATTACGAAAATCACCTATCCCTATACATTTCATCCTGCAAGAATCCCACTTTGGAAGGAAGAAGAAGGGAGAGGTGGAATGGGGAATGCACAGCTAATTAGTGAGGTTTCACAATCTCATTCAAACTGCCGACCCATTTTTCTGCGAGTCCTGCACACGTAAATGGGATGAAAAACAGAAAGTCCTAGTTCTTCATACTTTTATTCCTCAGTCCCACCATTTCTGATTGTCTGCCTGGGTACTTCTGTCCTCTCATCACCCGCCTCTCCCTTGGAGCTCCAGACCACCACCTCCAGAACCAGGGAAGTCATTCACATGCAACAAAATGAACAGAACAGAAGATAACCTAGCAGCATGTGTTTTTCTGAGACCAGAGAGGCTACGTGCAGTTAATTGTTCAAGACCTTCCCGAACACTTGGTACCTCTACTGCAGTCCCAGCAAGCCACCCAAGGCTGAGTGATTCTTGATAGCACATACAATAAAACTCCAGGAAATACCTGTGCTGCACAGCCATATGGCACAGACTCGAGGGCTTGTGCTGAGCGGGCTCAGACATTTATAGGGTACACTGCAGGGCAAGGCTGTACAGACACACTCGTTTTACTCTCACCAGTGTCAGACAGCACCCTGCTCAGGCTAATTAGCATAATCAGGGAAGATGTAAGGGGAGAAGCAGGGCTAATTAGCCTGGCCAAAGCACCTTGTCAGCTTGGGAATCTCTGCACAGGGCTCTGATGTGCAAATAGATGTACCCATCGTGACTGAGCCTTTCTTGCTCCCTGCAGTCAGCAGGTATTTCATTATGCCCAAGAACTACCTACTGCTGAAGCAATGTGTCTGGTCATCTGAGAGCAGAGTGGGGCAATTCCTCAGTTCTTAACACTGCTTTTTTGAAGCAAAGAACTGCAGGGGTCTTACAGATCCATGTGAGATGCTTTCTGCCACTGCATGTGTTTAGGCAGGTAACTCAACAGTCTTCCTTTGCATAATCTTTTTTGAGAGAGAAGGATCCTACTATGTTTGTCATGTATTTGTTTTTTCTATTTCCTTGTATAGCATTCTAGGTAGCTGAAAAGGAGAGGAAGAACACAGTGGTAACACTAGTTTCACTACTTCACTGTACCTTCCCCATCTCAAAATACTCTCCAGATGGAAAGAGTTTATTTGTAAGTAGGCAAGCAGAAGGCTGACTGAAGAAAAGTGATAATTACATTAGAATAATAATAACAACAAGAAGACCCGGAGCTAATGAAGACTGCCTGCTTCATTTACTTTAAGAAGAGACTTCACCCTATAATGAAGACATATAAAGCTCTGCAGCTCACACACCCTTTCTACGAGTATCATCCAGAGCAGTAGGACTGCTCACTAAGCCAAATGCCTTCAGTTGAACTGGTTTGACTGGTCAATGATAAGGAAGTGCTCGTACTTATATCTCCTTGATCACTCTGCAGGCTATCCCTCAGGTTGAATAAAGATAGTTATACAAACATTTTAATGGATCTAGTAAAAGTAAAAAAGAATCCTGGTAATTCTCACTGTGGATCTAACGGACGTGTCTTAACTCAGAAACGAGTTACGAGGACCTTCCCACCTCAAACAGCAGCAGTACATGATGCAGACTGAATGACAGAGACATTATTTTTGCCTTTTTTCCCCCAAAGAAGCTGATTCTTTAACAAAGTTGCTCGCAGTGCATGCTTTTACAAGAAAACAAACAACACTCCTTTCAAAAAATGTAAAATAGATCCAAAACACTTTAACTGTGAACGTGAAAAGCATTAGCTCCTCCAGTGCTCTTCCTGTTGCTCCACCCTGGTGTCAAACTCACTTTTATTTCTCAGAGGTTCATGTTACCTGAAGTTTCTTTTTGGGAACTATTTGCAAAAGAAATGCTAAATCAAGCTGTTGAGAAGAGACGTATTATCTGCCAGCGAGACAAACTCCTGGCAGCTGAAGGCTTAAAGCACAATTTGCCCGCTGCCTCCTTGAGGACACCTCTCCATTGCAATGAGTCTCTGTAGCTCTGGTCACAATGTCCACCCATCACCCATCAAGGAAGCCAAACCACATTTTGCCTAGCTTCTTTCAACTGGCACAGCTTTTGTAATACTTTAGCAGGATTTGCTGCAGTCCAAATGTTGGAAGTGAGACAAAGGGAATTTATGAATCGCCACTCCAACTCTGACTGAAGATTACCTGGCACAGAAACCCATGAATAACCTTCCTCTCCTCACCTAATGCAACCCTCACTCCCCAAACAGATTTCTTCTATTACTAGCGCAGTAACTTGGTAATAACTTGAACTAGTGCAATAAACTTGATTTGCCATGTTGGGGAGGGTTTCTCTATTATTTAAAGAGCTGCCAGGACAACCCATTAGAAATAAATAAAAGCCCACAGCATCTCAGGTTTCCTCAGCCTGTCTCTAGTTCTGACAGCCTTAGCAGGGAAAGAAGCTAAGAGCAATCCTGGCAACTTGGTGCTTTATCATCTTCTTCTTGACCTTTGTGCCATTGGGTGTCTCTGAAACATTATTAATCAGTGTCTGCAGCTGGAAACAGCAATGCTGATTACCAGAAACACAAAACTCACTGAGAAGGAACACTGATAGCATCAATACTGCCAGTTTCTTGAAGAGTATCTAATATTCTTTCCCAACGTAAGCATCCAGGGTCAACATGCCTGGCACGCTGCAAACAAACCTTCAATAAATGTGAATGAACAAGTGGTTCAGAATAGTATTCTGCCACAAAGGGCTCATGATCCCTTTTAACTAACCTACTGGTAGCAGCAGCCTTTCCTTTCGAATGCACACTCCAAACAGAAGATGGAAAAGACCCTCCCCTCTCGGAGGGCTTAATTTATATTCTCTTCCTGCTGCTGCTGCTGCTGCCACCAACATTATCAGCTTTGAGAGAAGCATTGGCAGGCTAGCAGATACTGTTAGGGTCATCGTGGGTGCAGCAAACCAGCTCACACAGCAGCACAACAAAGCAGCAGTGAAACAGAGGAGATGCAGAAGAGCCACAGAAGAAATATTCTAGCCGGCATGGGACACCTGTGTTTTGGTCAGCTTCACCCCAGACACAACTTGAAAATACTAGAGCAGCTTTCACACTATGCTATCATCTGTGAAGGCTGGGCATGGCTCCCACTACTTCTTCTTGGTTTTCACTGGAAGTCTCTTGTACCAACGAGAGCTGAAAGCAAGGACCTGAAGTTTCTCCAGTCAACACCACCAAGTTAAAAATAAGAGCAACCATAAGCTACACTGTTGAACTACGGCAGAAGCCTTTCCCTCACGGACCATCCTGCAGCCACCCTGGCATTGTAATCATTAACAAACGCATTCACCTGCCTTCCTTGCTTCATTTACTCGCTCCAATGCACTAGTACTGCCTGGACTTCTCTAACGGCAAATCATGAAACACAGCTGACAGCGAAAAGCTGGGGCAGCAGTTAAAGTGACTGCCAAAGAGAAATCTGTTTGCTCAGGCAAAAGCTGTTCTCAGTCCAAACATGGGAGTCATAATCTTACAGCCATTTGCTTGGAAGACAATGAAGGGAAGGCAGAACAGACTGGGAAACTACAGCTTGCCACGGTAAGAGAAGAGAACAATCTTTGTGCCCAGATTTCTTTGCTCTGCAGGGTAAGTTTTACAAAGCTGACAACCGGTAGCAACATGTAGTGGCCCCAGGCAACATGCCTGCCTATCAAAGACTTGGATTTTAGCCCTGGAGAAATTACAACTTCTCAGTTCTCTGGAAGCTATATTGGCCGAGAAGAAAGCAAGAGAATAATGAATGACCTAACTAAAAATTATTTTAATGTACGGATTGCATACTTCAAGCCACAAATTTACGGGTGTGGGGAGACCTGGGGGAAGACGAGGAGGAGGCAGACATCTCGTATTTGACAGGAACAGCATAGCCACAGATTACAAAAGGCAACCAACTGGGGCTGCTACAACAGCAAACGCATCTATTGGAGCCGTACGGGCTAGCACATTGAATGGAAAGTATGGATCCAGCAGATAAGCCCTGGAGACAAAGGAGGAGGAAGCTCAGCAGTCCAGGCTGGAAAAGACGGCAGGGAAAAGACAGGTTAGGAAGTCATGAGTCGAGGAGCCAGCTTGCAGTTATATGGAGAAGAAAATAGGTAAATCCGGGGAAGCTGCACAGACGTGAATAAAAGGGGTTTGGCCCTGTGTTGGTCCCTGAGCACTGGTGGCTTATGGCCTTGTCGTCCTTCTGCGGGACTCAAAGCCACCCTGGCCGCCTCTCTGGTGGGTGACAGGGGCAAGCGGACACAGCCCAGCACTCACGCGCTGTCCGTAGGTGCCCATACACTGGCCACACAGGGGATGCCCCACCGCTGAAATGGGTCAGTTGCTGCATGCTGCCAAGGCAGGTTTGCCACCCGTGCACACTCAGAGGATGGCAGCTTCGGGGCCAGGAGAGGGGGTAAGCCTACCTGACATACAGAAACACCTACCACCGCCTAGCTCTGCTTCCATGTAGACACAGGACACAGTAGCTCTGCTGTATTTCTGCAACATCCATTTAAATCCAATGTTCATCAGATAAAATAAACTGCCAAACCAAAGGCCCAGATTTACGGTTGGAGACTTTTTTTTTTTTAAAAGCACTGCAAAAGACTCAAACTATTTCAACTTCTGCTCCCAAATGTCAGCCTTGAGCAGTTCTTGTCTGGCCGGCGGAAGCATGTGACATGAAACAAAAGCCAGGAAATAAGACTTTCTGAATAAACATTTATTTGGTGAGAAATACTTCTGATTTTTGGCAGAGGAATGTCAGAAACCTGAAGCCCTATGTATAGCATGCCTACAGAGTGCAATTTCTATTTAAAGGGAAGCTGCAGCTGTCTGTAGCTCTTAATGAAGAATAATGCCTGGGAATAAATTACTGCCGTTTCTGAGAGACACTTCTCAAATGACAGTGATTCTTCCCTTTCTCCCTCTCCCTATAAATACTGAGTGGCATGTACTGGGCAGTTGTTTGGAAGAACAGACACACGCTGCTCTCCCTTTTGTCAGTAGCCTGATAATTTCTCTAGAAAACCATTAAGGAGTCCAGCATACAGATACCAAAGCGATTCAAAAGCGAAGACATTCAGAAACATTAAGGCTGCACATGCCAAAACTTCCCGTCCAAGGTGCGTGCAGCGCATCACTGTCTGAACAGACACCGGGCACCACTTTCAACCGCGCCGCAAACCTGGCCTGGAGGCTCAAGGCGTGGGAAACGGCCACTCACAGAAAACCGCCGTAAAAGACTCGCTAACATTCCGTTTTCATCACTCGTGTACGCCTCCTCTCCGAGGGGCTGCCGCAGCGGCACTGTGGGAAGGTGGAGAAGGTGATGCTCTGGGGAGAGGGTGTGCCCAGGCTGCCGCCAGCCTGGCCAGGCGGCTCAGGAAGCGGCCCTGACATCAGCTCCAGGAGCCGTCGCTCCCAGACCCGCTGCAGGTCCAGGTGCCAGGAAAAACAACCGGCAGCCAGAGGAGGAGTACGGACGAGATAGGACCAGGGTGAAGGGAGTAAAGGGGGCCAAGGAGCAGAATAAGAAGGCGGCAGCTCGAAAATGGGATGGGACCGGGGATAAGCCTTGTGCGGCTACAGTCCCCAAGATCCTCTCTGGCATCGCGCTCAGCCCTTACGGTGGCAGGTTCCCACCAAAGCTGGGCACGGAAAGCCTGCCGGAGCAAGGAGCGGGGATGTTTACTATCCTGCCATCTGCAGTTTGCCCAAAATAACAGTTATAGATATGAGATCAACTGAAGACGTTTCAGTTATTGACACATACTGGGATTTAGAGATTTATTTTCCATTTCCCGCTAACTGCGCCAGAGGTTTTTATGCACACAAAAAAAAAAAGTGAAGAAATGCCTGTGAGTGAAGAACATGAAGAGTTTATTCATTGCTCCTGTCAGAATGTGTTTGTGCTTGTGCGGCTAGCACTCCAGAAAAGCTGCGGCATATGTTTTCAGGATGGAAAAAAAAAATCTCAGGATACTTAAATCCTACCAGAAAATTACAAAACAGTACGCTGGAATTTGCAAGATACCCTCCTGTGAGAGCAAAGGAGTCTTGCCTCGCTTTGTTTTTACCCCTTGCTAAGTGAAATAAACGTTCCTCCTTAACGAATCTTCCTGACATCCTTTTTTCTCTCTGCAAAAGAGGAATATGGACTTGATTTGTACCAGCTCTGCTATTCCAGAAATGTGCTTTATCCAAATGAGAAGAGCAGGAGAAAGGAAGCGAGAAATTTGTACTGTTTAGTAAACAGGCAGTTTCTAGGTGGATACAAGACACTGATCCCAATTTATTGCCCCTCTTTCTCTCAAATTTGCCTGGGTGGCAGAAGGAGGAGGTGGAAGGGATGAGAACAGCTACCGCTCACAACGGGAAAGATCTGATTGCTTTCCGCACATCTTAACGTGACAACACCCTGCAAACACTCAAAGAAGAGAGAACAGTATTTTTCAGTAAAATCACTGTATGCTGGCATTTCCTTTCGGCCAGCAGAAACACCATCCCTCCTCATCCCTGGTATTCCTGTCTGTCCAAGAGGATAAAAGAAAGAGGGGAGGGGAACGGAGGAGCCTGGCCAACAGCCTCCTTCTTGCAGGCTGTCCTCCAAGCAGAAGCCAGGTGACAACATACGCTCTCAAGGAACTTCTAAAGAGCTCTCCATCACCTACAAATAACTCCATGGAATAAACCAGTCCTGGATGCCAGGGTGAGAGCTGTTCTCAAGAGCACTTTCTTTCCATCTGTACCTGGTGAGAAGAGCACTGCTTTTTCTGTGCAAACCTGGCCCTCACGACTGTAATTTGGGGGTTTGGTACTGCAGTAGCAGACCACTGCGATTGGCTTTAAGTGGGCTCATTTTAAACCATTTAGGACAGGGCAGAATGTAATAATCAGACCAATAGCATCTTAGACAGATATTCCATCCCCTGTAACGGCTGATGATTGCCTCCTTCTCTCGTGCAGTCTATCTGGCTGATCTGGCAAACCACATACCTTAGAGGACCCAGGGAATGCTCTCCTCGGCATGAGGTGGTGCTGCTGTTGCAATCAGCGGAGGCGATTGCAACATCTTGAGCAAACATTGCCTGTTATCCCAACAGCTTTGCATGCTAGGACAGTTTTTTATTTTTATTATTATTATTGTTGTTGTTGTTGTTGTTACTTAAGACTGCCCTCCTCTACTCTAGGATATCAGCGTGCAAAGTAAGCCCTTGTGGTTTCAAAGTCTTTCAAAGTGTGGGAATAAGCTGATATGGCCACGTCTGCTTGGATACATAGACAGTGAGAAGCTCCAGGTCTCAAGAGGACCCTTACTCATCTTGATGAGTTACTAACTTGGCAGCTTAGTGGTACTAGTAACTAACAACTCGAAAAGTCAGCTTTGTTAACTATATCACTGTAGATCAAAGCATGCAGGAAAGGGGAGAAATAATGAAGATTTTTTCAGTGTCTTCTCTAACATTGTTTTGCAAGTGGCTCTTGGGAAAGCAGCACCGCTTAGACTCTGTCTCAATCTGCTTCCCAAAGCCTGAACCCAAAGGGAAAAGCAGAGCAAAGGAGGGCATCCAAGTTCCAAGGAGCTAGAAGACATGCCCAGCAGTCATAAAATATATTTATATTTACTGAATTTATGGAAAGTGCAAAATCTAATCTGCTCAAACTGGAAGACTCTGCAGCTGTTTTATCACTACTAACATCCTGAAGGACCACTGCATACTTTGGGCATAAGGATTTAAGTATTAACTTACCGAATTTTGAAAATCCCAAGGTTTCTTAAGACAAAAATAAGGATTATTCTCAAACCTGGCAGGTAGAGAATCCTTGTTTTCCTCTGTTTGTGAGGATGTTTCCATTTGATCTGCACATTTTCCCATTTCAACCCAGAAAAGCAGTGGGCTTCATGGAAAAATAATTAACATAATAATATTATGCCTTCTCTTTAGCCATTCCCTCATGGGAACATTTTCTTTTATTAAATGCCACAGCTGAATCAGGGTCTTAGGCCTGTGACTGTGTTTCACTCTGAAAGGTGTGCTACTCCAACTCCCATGAACATAAACCTCTGAGAAGAGCATCTGTATTGAAAATACCCAGACTAATGTAACAAACTGATCAAAGCAATAGGAGTTTAGAATACCAGGTGCAAATAACCACACCTGCATTCCTCTAATTTGAAAGCGGCCAAATAATTTCAACCATTGTATAAGCATGTATAAAACTCCTGAATCTGACCTGTAGATTGCTGAACTGTTATCCATAATATATTTCATTCTTGTTAGGCTACACAGTCACAAGGCCTTCAAATGCAGGCTTACATATTTAACTAAAAAGTGACATAATGTGTTACATAACCGTAGCAGTCCAAGGAAAAGAAACCCAGCGTCCTTCCTTAGATAGCACAATTCTGCCCTTAAAGATATTAAAAGAAAGGAAAAAAAGAGAGAGGGAGAGAAATTCAAGTCTGGCTTTGCAGCCCAACCCAAATACATCTGTCTTTGGTTTCAGCAGAATGAAAAGATGCTCAGTACATCACAGGGATAGGAGCAAACACTACAGTGCAGAGACCACCGCCCAAAAGACACAATTGCAAGTACACATTATCACTGCTAGGAACTCACAACATTCACTATGTTCTTCTTCAGGGAATTCTGGATTATCCTTTAGCATGAAGATTTTTCAGAAGCTGCCGGTTCGCTCACAGGTCCTCACTGGCTTTCCTCTTTCAAATAAAGTAAGATAGAGCTGCAAAAGAAAAGCAAAACAAAGTAAGAAAGGAAAGTGAGGAATAAAAAGAGGAAAATCCATACAGCTGTTTAGCAAATGAACAATTGATTCCTACATCTCCTTGACGCAAATGCATTTTTAATGAGCTCCCAGGACGGAGATTCCAGTACAGAGCGAGCGTACGTCAAACACTGATCTGGGATAGGAAGAGTCATTTGCTCTGTACTTCTTATTACCAACAATTAAAACCCAGTTCAGAGTTGCTGAGGCAGATACATAATTAAAATAGTTCTTGGATACTTCTGTTGCCATAACAAGAGGAAGAAAAAACTACTTGGGGTTGTTGTTTTGAAAAGTGTCTGCAAACAAAGCCCACGGTGTGCAGAAAGATCCACACAGGAAGATTTTTGTTCTCAATGAACTCCTCTAAGGGGATGCAAACACCCATCTATTTTTGTGGTTATCTGTAATATTGCAAGAGGAGTACTGAAACCAAAAATACACACACACACACACACTTGCTATTCTTCGGTAGGAAGCATTTTTAATATCACGCAGCTCTTTCATACTTATTTTTTGACAGAATTTCTTTGTGGACCAACTCTTAATTTTTTTGACCTACTGCACAAGGTATTAGCCTATCCACAGCTTTTTACTGGGCTCTGGGAAAACTGCTGTGCTACAATTTTATGTGAACCCCCCCCCAGAATACTTAAAATAGAGTGTGTATTTCCACAGGACCCAAACTGAACATTTTTTCCTTCAGCTAGGTTCCCATGGTCTACTTGTGTTTCCCAAATTCTTAGTTTCACTTTGTGGCACAAACCTCTCCTATCTCCTTGATGTAAGGCTCCTCAAATGTTTCGTGTGTAATTTCAGGATTCATGCTATGGTAGAATCCATGTCCCTGAATCAAAAACATGTGCAGGACAAAAGTCTACACCTGAGACAGTGTAAGCTCTCTTTCATACTTTCAGTGGAGGAAACTAGGCAATCTAGAAAATGATTAATTTGACCTATCTGCTTTAGGACGGAATGAATCACTCTCTAGAAAGGTCTGCTTCTCTCCCTCCATAAAGTGAGTCTAGACACTGAGCTCAGACTAGATGGCTACAGACGAATGCAGATGAATCTCACCCTACGTGAAGGCAGGAAACAAGTCAGACAGACGGACAAGAGCAGTTCATGGGTAAAGAACAGAGGGAAGGCAATGCAATGATAGCAGGCAGAGGAAGCTACTCACAAAAAAGTTTGCAGCCCTGAGACAGTCTGTTTTGGTTGAACATACAAAGCAACAACTACAAAACCCTTCAAAACCCAAACCACTATTTGCCCTGCTGATCCAGCTTTGGTGTAAGACAACTACTGGGTTTACCGGCTGAGGCTAAGCCCTCACAGAGCAGCATCCATGAACATTTGCCATCTCCTCCAGCTGGCTGGGACTTTCCATGGTACACTGGCAGTAATGATGATGATCAGCCTCAGTTGCATGCATCTTTGTCCTCTCCCTGATAGACTGTAGCACTGCAAGATACCTGTTAACAAAAGCCTTCCCAGTTTAAGAAACTCCGAGCTGGAAGTACAGCTCCTGTGTGACACAGGCACCACAATCTCAAGATCCAATTTATTTTCAAGATGTTTATTTCTTTAAATTAGGTGAAACTCAGATTAAAAAAAAAAAAACCACACTCAAAATACTCAAAATATTTTGTTTCAAGATGTTAAAATGAAACATTTTGGGATTTTCAAAATTATCACTTCTGTTTTTTCCCAGTAATTTGGCAATCCAAAAATCTCTCCCAAAAATTCTACTTTTCTCCTTCATGACTTCCCCCAAAAATTCACCCAACAGTTCTCTCATGTCATTCAACACTCAGGGGAACCTGAAAATATACTCCAAAAGAGTATCAAAACATTGACCATTTCTGCCAAAATTAGATGGCTTCCAGTTATTTTCTCTAAGAGCAGGGAAGCTTACTCCACGCACTCCTTGTCTCTTGTACCAGATTTTGCAGCTCCTGCTTGCATGGACTCCTGCGAGCTTCCCTGGAGAGTCAGCTGCATGTAACATCGGGCCGAAACCCACCACACTCAGTCAACGTCTTTCTGCTAACTTCAACAAGCGGGACTAGGATTTTGAATCTGTTCAAATTAAACAAGGCTCCAACTGCCTATATCGGGGTTCCGATCACTGAAACAGGGGCAAGCATTGCGTGCTAATGATGCAGTTTTCTTGCTATCAGTCTGGAATTTTTCTTGCAGACCCATGCCAGCATGTGGACATGGGAACAAGCCAGAAGCAGCATCTGTGCGATACAGCACGTGGTGCTCTATGGGAGCTATCCTTGTCCACGCATTCTTATTTCACAGTAAAGATGACAGGAAACAAGGCAGCCTATTCCCTCAGGGAAATAAGGTCAAGAGACCTTGTATTTACTATAGGGTGCCTTTGCACCATGCACACAGTCAGTTATTATGGGTGATGCACTGTAAATTCCCAAGCCAGATTAATCTGCTACAACTTGCTCACTTGACCTTACCCATAGGCCCTTCTTTCTGCGAGGAGCAAGGCATGTCTGCCTGCAAATGTTCCCAGACATTTTTGTGCTTAAGAACTGAAGACAGCATGGCGCAAACTTCAGGACGCAGAGGGAGATACCCTGCTTCTTGAAGCACAATCCTTGCCTGAAGAGCAGAGCACTCATTCCCTAATTGGGACGATCTTTTTGCTATGCAGATCTGATGGGCTGTGATGACATGCTCTTCTTGGAACATGCAAAAGAGTCATAACTCGGAGGGACCATCAAGGAAGGCTGGTTTGCAGTACAACTAGGTTTTAACCAGGCTTTGCAACTGAAGTTTCAACATGATCAATGAATCATTATCACATACACGGTTACAGATCACATCTCGGCTATAAATGGGAAGTGTTACGCAAGGAAGCTGTTTTTCACGGTCCCACAGCATTACGGTTATTCAAATATCACAGCATAGCCCTGCCTTTGAGTGCTAAAAAAGACATTGAGTTGACAGATTAGAAGTGTAATTGAGAGATGAACAGACCTCAAATCAAAGAACACGGAAGTACTTCTTGGGAGTATTTAGATACTCCCAATTGGACCCCAGGGCAATCAACAAATAAGAACCACAGTACAAGCAGGCAGTTGCAAATTGGCAAAACTGAAAACCAGAAGTCAGCTCTGTGCAATTCCCTGTATTTATTCCAAGAAAAGGTCATGCTCTTCATCTTGCTTTGAAGAGCAGGCAGTGAGACATCACCGTTTTTCCAGTCCTTTCCTGCAGGTGTTTAATTGCCATTCCTTGCTCTCTTGTATCATGAATTTGGTTTTCCTAATTCACAAATCAGCGTAAGCTAATAAAACTGTTTAAGAGACGGCAGCGTTATTCCTAAGTTGTCTCATTGTTCGCTATTATCCCACAACTAATCCTTCAACTCAAATAAAACCATAATTCATTTCCTCCTTTATTCCCCCTCTGCGTGAAATAGTTTTAGACAGGTTCAATCCTGCCCCACCACAAATGGGAATGGTGAGGTTGTATCTTCCTGGAGTGTGTGCTATTTCAATTACCTAATGTGTGTATCATCTTTCATGTCAGGAAACAACTTCTAAATGATTTTCAACAGATTTAGCCGATTTTACACATACAGAAAAGATTCTAATGGAAATGAAAAAAACCCCACAAACCAACAAAAATAACTATCTTTTAGATTTCAAGTTAATAAAAGCTTCTCTACACCAGCCATGTCA
This sequence comes from Scopus umbretta, assembly GCA_013400535.1. NCBI lineage: Eukaryota > Metazoa > Chordata > Aves > Pelecaniformes > Scopidae > Scopus > Scopus umbretta. The sequence goes on along the minus strand of VZTL01053026.1, from coordinate 72,971 downwards.
AACTTTACCCATCTGAAAAGCTCCTGACATTTTGTCTAGTGTAAAAAGGCTGGTCCTGATGGGGCTGAGTCATCTTTACATTAATTGTTCCGCTAGTGTAAAAAAAGACTTAAACCACAATTATGCCTGCTTTAAGGCTATGGCGAAGCAGTATCACCTTAGCACAAAAGAGGTTTCGTTTGCATAAAACAGGCAGGCATCACTCTGATTTCTGTTTAAAGTCCATTCCTCATCTGAAGCTTGATTCTCCATAGCTTTGTCACGTAAACAAGCACTTCCCATGGCTTTGCATGTGGTCCACAGTGAAATGCTCAACTTCACAAGGTGACACCCACTTTGTGCAGGGTGAATAGCTGTATCTGGGTGTAAGGGAATAGTAAATTAAGTTGTCAGCACTTTGCATATCCTGCAGGTCATAAACCGGAAAAGCAGCATGCAGATCATGGGGCTCAGACAAGGAAGCTATCTATCCTGCCCTGCAATGTGTAGTAGGGGTAAGAAGATAAATGTTACCTTCCCCAGCTCTGTGAACACATCCACGGACCATCCATGCCCCAGCCCTGCGCACCTTTCCTGTGTGAATGGCATTTCCCGTACGAGTGCTTACTGGGAAAATGAAGTGCTGCAGGATGGGAACATCTCTCCACAAACAGAAGACAGACAGGACCAGCACATGGGGCTGAAGGGGTACGGCTGCAGCTCACACCCTCCAGTGCAGGAGCCACTACTGAAGATGACCAGTGATTCTGCACAACTAACATTAACTGTCAGTCATCTAGAAATCAGCGTCCCAAGATTTTATCTAAAAAAACATTATTCATCATTATTTCATCCACAGCAGGCTGTTCTTCCCAGGCTCAGGTAAACCACCCCTCATTTTAGGATGAGCCTATGCAAGCAGACAGGGAGTGGGATTTTTGAGACCTATTCACTGGACATCCATTCTTCCAAACGTGTTACCTGGAAACCATGGAAGCAACTTTCTTCCCAGAGCAGTCCCCATTCCTCTAGCTACCCATTCTCTAACCCCAACACCTTTGAACAAGCAATCAGAAAACAGATGAAGGTTCACCACCTCAGGGGCAGTTGTAAATACTAAAGCACACACGCCAGCTCAAACTCATACTCTCCATTTACACGATGCCTCATAACAATACAAACACAAATCTGACTAGGACCTCTGAGACATCACCTTTACACAAATAGCAGCAATCACAACCCTACCCGTTTTTTGTACTTCAGTAATAACCAGTTTTTCCAACAAGACTTGAGGTTGAACTGTGCTTAGCACTGTGCTTCACTTACTGTGCTTAGTTTCTAAGCTCTACGAGATTTTCCCCACAAAGAGAGCACAGCGTGAGGTATCAGAAGAGCAAGCAAAGAGGTGGGCAGTGGGTGCAACACACGGTACCACCAGGTGAAAAGAAAACTAACAGGAGCATGTCTAGGTGTTTTGTCTAAGAAGCAACAGTATAGAACCGGAAGAAGAAAAATACTTCACAAAGACCTCCTATCAGATGTCAATGATTTATTTTTTAATAAAAATCCGTCATCCCATTAATATCCATACCCTCTATTTGCCACTTTCTGATGGCTATCAAAGCAGGAATAGTGGGAGGGAGGAGGTGGGATTTCAACACTGATTTACATTTCTCTTAGCATGCCAACTTTCTTCGTTCTCGCACAGAGTTTTAAGTAAAAACAACTCTATTGCCTGCACGTTTGTAACACAGTCATTCCTACAGGTCTTCTGAGCAGAAGAGACTAGAAACAGAATGTAAATGGTCCATAATAATACAGGCTCAGAGCCAGTAATGTTGAACAGATATAAGCAATAAAAATAACCACTCTAGATGCTTCTGTTACATGACATAAATATTTCTCTTTTTTCTTTTGTGGAAGCTATTATGCAAAAAATGCAGCTCAGCCCTGAGTTGAGACAATGAGCCTCCTGCGTATTTCAAGAACTGCAGCACACTTGTAACTTGTTACAGTGAGAATGGGCTCAAGGGCTAGGCATTTATTAAACGTACAGACATCTCAGAGATGACGGCCACAGCTCTCCTGCAAACAGATGGTGTTGAAGGACGAATCCAAACACTGAGAGTCCCAGCGCGCAGCAGCACCAACACTGACGGCTGAGGTTTTGTTTATTTGCAATATTTTAACAAGCCAAAGATAAACCACCTGAAGAGGGTAGCTCTGTGGGTTGTAGCATTAGCAAATACCAGCAGAAAGGCTTGACCTTTGGTGGCAGCAGCAATGCCAGTGAATGCCCGCCCTACCAATTCCCTCGTGCCAGTAAGATCTGAACTGGGGCTGTGGCCTTTGCCTCACTGGGTTCAGCCGCAGGTTCCCGCAGCTCTTCGTCCGCCTACAAAGCTTTCAGGGAGCAACTTCCCTGTAGCCTCTACCCATGCAGCAGGTCAGGTTGAGGAGGACCTGTGTAACACAAGCTGCCAGGCCGGGGCACACGCAAGGGCACAGGCGCCAACAGTGCCACCATGTGAGCCTTGCTTCCTTAGGAAACCAGCCCAGAACCCACCCTTAACCTTCTCCCTGCTTCCAGCGCAGCCACGGCTTCTGCACCGCTGATGCAACATGAAACAGTGCTGGAAAACAAAGGCACTATTGACTAACATTTTTGCAGGATTAAGATGACTATGCTAGCTTACAACAGAGATTTCAATGATTTCAACACTGAGCGCAAAGTAACAGGAACACAGCTTGGCAATAAATCCAGAGATTACCTGTTGAAACATTAATGGCAAACACCTTTTGATGTGGGCTGCTTTATGTGGTGCAAAAGCCAGCACTGTAATTATGCATTTCCTTTCTATGAATCTAGCATTTAAAAGTAAAGTAGTACTTGGGGGGGGGGGGGGGATTGCGCCGCATAGTNNTGTGGTGGGGGGAATGCGCACGCATATGTGTGTGTATGTGTATGGGCATGCGTGTGTGTGTGTGCGTGTTACAGGAAACTCTGTACAGCTGAGCCTGCGATTTACCAGCGTAGCTGCACGTAGTAAAATCTGCAACAGGGGACCTCAAGCGTTTCATTCATCGTGCACCAAGCAGAGGGCTAAAACAATTGCCACACTTAAGACAAATGCCAGTGTGAGTCATAACAGCCGGAGTGCAAACATGTTTGCTGTTGGGTGAGTCAGAATATCACATCCTGAATTCACAAACCTTCCTATAAATAATAATTTCCGAAATTGTTGCATTTCTTTAATACAATGCAATTTTAAGTGTGATGCTGAATCTATAAAGGCTTTCCTAACTACAAAGAAAATGTTTTTCCCCTCTTCCCTTTTGTTCTTGATTACATGTACCTGCCTATAGTAGTAGGCTGTCTACGATGACTGAAATGTTGGTTGTGTCAATTCATAATTAGCAAAACCCAAACATGGCTCAAAATGTGTAACAAATGAGAGATATAAAAAAAAAAAAGAGAGTGAAGTAAGCCCAAGCCATAGAACCTTTTGCCTCCTGTATATGCTTTCTGTATCAGCACTTCTTTGATGCTCTAATTCTGACATGCTTTAGCACGTTCCGCGTTCAGAGAAAAGGAACATCACACTGGCATGGGACACAGACCAGCTGAGAAAAAGGGTGAGAAACACTGCAGAAGTGTCGAGAGAGGCCATGACAGCATGCTGCTTGCAGGCAGGGAGGGACTGGACCTGGCACCATGCTCGATAGCGTATGTACACACAGCAGAAGCATGGTCCCCACTTCAAGGAGCGCTCAGTCTCAATACAGTATACAGCGATCATTCTGCCCCAAGAATAAGAACATAACTGGTAAGAAAATTAATGCACTGTAATAATTGGTAGTGATTATCTACAACTGCCTTTAATTCAGAAAAGCATCCGAATCAGAAGTCATGCAAGTGGCCTTTGAAATAGGGCTGAACTTAAGGGTATGACCAAATTCGTTCAGGAGAGTGCTGATAAAGACGTGTGATGTCTCTGCAAGCAAGGAAGAAAAAACTTGTGATTTTGTGTAAGGGGTGGTAGTGGTGTGCATTTCTAACTTGATTTTCAGTTAGGAATTTATTCTCATCTTACACGAAAGGGAATTCTTACACATACAAATCTCCTTACATCAAATCAAGACAGTCTTGCTTTCTCCTAACTGTTTTGTGGAATAACCACTCAGAAGTTCATTTATGTTACCTTTCTCAGGCAAAATAAAAGGCCTTTTAGAAAAATTTTATTGCTAAAACAATGAAATTCTCCTGGGAACGACTTCGTTATGGAAATGAAGTGACAGCTTCTTTTATCTAGCCAAGCAGCAAGTCTGCATTTATAAAAGGCATTCTGTGCACGAAGTACAGTGAGTGGGAGGACATGAAAACGCTATTTTTAATCCAGATTTCGGCGTTCCTCCCATACAGATCTCCTGGAATAATAACAGCAACAACAATAATGATAATTAATAATGCCAAAAAAGGAGTATCATCTTAAAGGTGAGTGGCATGCAAGAAAGCAAATTGTAGTTAAGGACTTGTAAGATTTAGGGACAAATGTAAGGTTCTTTCATATAAACTGGCATTGCACCACGACTTTCACAGGATTTGAGATTTGCCCCCTAAATTTTATACTGTAATTTTTAAAAAAAGGCAATAAATTATCATTATGTGCAACATGTGCCGCATCTCTACCATTTGTTTTTCTGCAGCGACTGATATTTTCAGAAACATCATGAAACGGGAACTTAAATCTGGAGTCGACGCTGTCACTATGTTTGGGCAAGTGACCATGTCAGCTTTTAGACCTGGGGAAGAAAGCAAACCTTGAGAAAATCCAGGGCCAAGCGACGTTTTCAAGTGCAATGAGAACAAGGGTAGGATGCAGACTTTGGCCCAAAGCTTAAAAAAAAAAGACACTGGAAAGGTCCTTCTCTGCTTCGCTGATCTTTGGACCCGTTCCTCAGGACACTGTCACAGAGCAAAGTCGGTGAATTAATGCACACAGAGAAAGTGTGGGCCAAATCCTTCCTCCCTACCAGGAATACACCGGCTCCAGTGAGCCTGGTATGTAATTATCTGAGGACAGAACTTAGCCCTGATTATCAAAAGATTGTTATTCAGTAGTGCTATCATCTACCAGTGGTAATTAGGACAAGCCTTTGCATTTCACACCTAATAAAAATGAAGGAGAATGAGCAGGCAGTAGCATAACGCATGCGAGGTGCATGCACATCGAGGTGCAACGTGAAACCTGCTGGTGCGATCGCACTTGAGAGTAACCCCACCACTGGAAAGCCCCCATTTCACACAGAATTAGAGCAAGCTGGAGAAATCACACACGCTGTCTCTCCCTTTCTCACACTCGGCAGCTCTAACACAGAAACACGTTGGGGTCTGGCACTGACTCATGTTTCAAACTCAGGAGCACCCCCCCAGCACACATGCCCACCCCCCCACCCCCGTACACTCCCCTTCTGATGCTGCTGACACAGGGTACCAACCCTGTCCAAGTGATTTCCCTCCCGGTTTTTAGTCCACTTTGTTGGCAATGCAAAACCCTCATCAGCAGTAGCATGAAACGTGCAGGAGCCAGCACCCTGGGCATGCTACCCCCCCAGTGAAAAATCAGCCATGTAACTACTCAGGTACAACTTGTTTCTGAAAGCTATCGTTTAAGGACCATTCAGGGCACACGTGGAGGCATTTCCACTCTCTCACCCTCCTACAAGACAAAGTTTCATGCCATTAACCTTTATTTGCCTTTTATACAGTAAAATTTAAGTCTATTAAAATACAGAGTTCCAATTTCATATTTTGATCACCTCCATCTGCTTCATGGGAAATGTACGGTGGTAACGGGAAGAAAAAAATATGTAGGACTGGAATAAGTTAGCCCCGTTTTCCTTTTTTGTCCATTGCTTGCTGCCAAACACGTTTGCTGCTGGTCACTTGCCTAGCTCACTGCCAGTGAATGCTCAGCTGGGCACGTCACCAATGTTTAACCTTCAATAAAATTAAATCACAATAGTACTTAGCACTCATTTAGGGTTTTACATATTACAAACACTGTAAAAAAAAGAAATTAACTCCGTAACTCTCCTGCAAGGTAAGTTGAGTGTTATTATTCATACCTTATGCAAAGGGCAATTTCACTGGAGAAGGGACAATTGACCTGCCCAAAGCTATGCAACACAGGTGCTCCTGTTTCCTGGTTCTGTCCTTATTCCATCTGACCAGTTTCGGCCTTTCCTGAAATTTAGGGGGAGTTAGAGTCCTGCCTTCATTTCTACCTCTTTCTGCTGCTCAAGGAAAGGAGGGAGCAGGTGTCTGTACCCCAGGGTATGGGTTGCATGTGGGTGGAGTCAGAGTGGTCCTTGGTTGCATCGGCTTGCAGTGGGACCACAATCTACTGGAGCTGTGGCACTCCCATTTCTACCTCCCTGCGGCAAGCAGGGATTAGCTGCAAATAAGAATTTGGTCTGTGGAAACGAGTCCTTTTCACAAAAGACAACCAGGTTTTAGGCTCTGCGGACGCCTTCTAGTACCACAGGGAGGACAGCACAGGACTCAGCAGTGTACATATACCACACACCTCTCCTCATACTCCCCTTCCCTTCCCCTCAACTGCAAAAAAGGGTAAGACTGAACAAATAAAGGTTTCATCCAGGATAAACAGCTGCAGGGCAGGAGCAGTGCCCACTGCCTGCAGGCTGCAGCCAGCCCTGCCAACCGTCGCGTGGCAGAGGCCACGCTGGGCTTGCCGGCAGCCACCGCTGCTGCTGGTGTGTCAGATGAACCTGAATTTTTTAACCACCTCTTTGAGGTGAAAACCCTCATGTCACAGACCAGACAACAGAGTAATGTAGTCAGAGGTACTGTTACAACACCAGCTGTTCATCCTGCACTGCCGCCAATAGCCACAGTGTAGGTGGGACCCAGCCGCGCTCACTTCGTCAGAAAACACAGGTTTTCCACCTGTAAAAGATCTGTACCCTTATGTGCAGTGACACAATTAAAGCAGAAACCGTACCGGCTAGAGGTGTGGATCTACTTATCCCAGTTAAAAAAAGGGCTTTTACTGACAAAGCTCATCCCAGTTCAGAAACCAAGTGAGCCCTACATTTGGTCAAAGCAGTTTGACTGGAAAAGCACTTCAGTGCATTGACCAGCTCCCCAGCTAAGACAAGGCTTAAGTAGCGGGGTTTATCTCACCTTACATCTCACTCTTAACCGTGTTTGGTTGGGTCAGGGCCAATTTAGTGTAACCAGATCCTCAGCCCTAGCTGTGGGTTTTGATTGCCCTCAAGAGCTAGCTCAAGCCAAAGCCTCTTTAGCTATCCCACCTAAGAGCACCATCACCCCTGTAGATCAGCAGATGAGCTCCACAGTTTAAGTGGATTAGCTGTGCTGCACAACTCTGCTACATCCAGTTCTCGTGTCAGCAGCACTCAAGCTTCAGTTGGCAAGGATCTTCTATTCAGCTGCTCCGGCAGGTTTTGCTGCAGAGGACAGAGCTGGGCTAAGGACAAACCTGAGCCATCCCCAGGCCCTGGAAGAAAAACAGGCTTGCAGCTCAGGCTCAGTGGGCATCCCAAGGGGCTCAGTGAGTCAGAAGCGTCTGCAAAGATTGCCCCCTCCTGCACCCCCTCCGACACCAGGGTTTAGGGTTGGCTTTCCACTATAGCATGCAACGAGGATGAAAAATATCGGCCTGACACACCACACACCGCCTTGCCATGACTTCTTACACAAAATCTTCAGCAAAGCGGTGCTTAAAATGACACAGTAACAGGATGCCCTCCTCATCGCACCTACCCTAGCCACCTCTCTTAGCCAGGGAAGAACAGTCTCTGCCATGTCTTAGCAGCTACAAAACTCAGTTCTGGCAAACTTCTCTCAGAAAGCAACGAATCGCAATTTCCCAGGTACACCATATCCTTCTCTCAGCCACTCCTCCCAAAGGCAGCAGGCAGAAGCGCCACATAGCATAACATAATCAGTGTGAAGTTGTAACAGTGTGGGAGAATGTGGCAATTCATGGAAAATGTCATCGACCAAAAGGCAATTAGCAACGAGTCTAAATGCAGAAGCAGAAGGGAGTGGTTTCCTAACAAAACAAGCCTTGTTAAAAAAATAAAATAAAAAAAAACCACCCTAAAACTTGCTTTCCTCAAAAGAGCAGCATTCTCAGGAGACTGAAAGCATGTAGAAAAACATACCTCTGTGAAGCTTTCTGTAAAGATTATTCTTTACAGACAGATTTGGCAGCCCTTTCTGCTCTGTCTCCTAATGCTATTGAGTATAACTATGTTAAGTCAATAAGCAAAGCCACTCAAAGTTTTGGGTTTGTTTTGGTTTTGTTTTGTTTTGTTTTGTTTTTTTGAGGTTTTCTAGGCCAAGAGAGGAAGCAGCGCGATAGGAAAGTTTTCAGAAGTGGGAGTTGTGCCTGCCTTGCTTCTAATTGTAGTGAAACTGTCAACTTCTGCGTTGTGTTTCAAGGCTTTACACATCAAAACCATTCCCTCTGTGCTTTGAATTGCTATACTTTTAAGCTAACTACTTCTAAAAGTGCTGTTTAAAAAATGACATCTTCAACCACATTTAACGTCGAAAATAAATCTAAATTTGCAAAGCCTCATTGGGTCCCTGCAAAAGTGCAGGGTTTTTTTTAATCGTACTTGACAGCCAATCTCTCGGAAATTATTTGTGCAGAAATTAAGTTTAAATTACTTCATATCAAGACATTTAAGAGAAAATTCAGTTTTCCTTATAAGCTAAAAATAATTATGTTCTTTTTACCTTAGATTAAAAAAACAGCATTCAAGCAGCAAACAACATTGAAACCAATAAGTAATCTTACAATCTAAAATCCTACCTACATGCAGACATGTATTAATCGTATTTTAGAATGAGCTCCAGACACACGTTGCTAAAAAAAAACTCAACTAAGCTGACTTTCCTTCTCCCTTGTAAAGCACCAAAAGAGAAAGCGGGTCCACATACTACGGTGAGAACTGCAGGCACTCACTGCCCTTGGGAAGATGTTTTCTGCCTCTGAGTGCTAAACATGGGGAATCACCCCACCAGTGCCACAATAGTAAATTCATAGATAAACCAATGTGCTAAATTTCTCTTCAGTGCCCAGACCCAAGCAAATAAGCAGACAGATACCTGCCAAACTGCAGGGAGCTTTCCAAGTGCCCCTGCATACCTTCGTATTTCAGGGTAATTAGGTGGCCATGCGCCTTTCATGCTGTCATGAAACAAAGAATATTTACGTTGCTTTGGCTTTAATGTTTTTAAAATATGGAAGATCATTTCAGGAAAGTAAGACAATTAGGTGCAGTAACACTCAGGTATATTTACACTTCGTTGCTCAACGTGGTAAAACCAACTCAGGGTAACTGTTTACTGCTAAATATTTGGGAAGACGGAGCATATAAGCAGTTCAGAGTGTGCAGGCTCAGAGTCAGCTCAGCCAGGAGCTGTCTTCTAGCTAGTGTGACAGTGCCCAGCACAAGGAAGCCCCAAAACTAACTCCAGTTCCCAAGTAATACTTTCACCAAACAGAAAGGTACATACTGTACCTTGTGGGCCTGAACAACTTTGAAGTATTATCTCAAGGTCTGCCAAATTTGTGGTGTCCCAGATGCCAGGTGTCAATTTAAGCTGATCTATTTTTCATATCCTTCTCCCAGACTCTCATCCCTCTGGTTTAAAGGAGGACGGCACAGTACTTAACCCTGGGGAAAAAAGCTCCTACCATTGCTCGCGAATGACTCCCCCTTGTAGCATCTGGAGATCACATTAATCACCTTGCAAGGAAGTCCTACCCCACACTTCACTCACTGCATGATGGATGCTTGGCTGGGCCAAGCCGAGGCGCTACAAACAAGCTCCCACATTGGCACTGGTCAGTTCTGCTCTTGGGAAGCAGGGGCACGCAGTCTTCCCTCTGCACACCTCTCATCACCATTTCTCCATGCATGGATACAATTCCTCCCCATCTCTTCCCAATCCAAAAAA
>VZTL01053026.1:48135-62942 GCA_013400535.1 Scopus umbretta | reverse complement strand
AAAAAAAAAAAAAAATGCCTTAAGCAGACAGGAGGAATGCTGGCAATGTGCTTTCTACTCCAAACTCCAGCACCAGCTTGGGCAAGAAGTAAGGAAATACAGCCATGTCACATGGGAAACAGCTTACCTATCGCAAACAACAGCCAGCAACCCTTTCGACTAACCAGAAAGTGCCCAACCCAATTCTAGTTTCCAAGTGGAAAGGCTGCCCTCCGCTCGCCCTGCATACTCCAGCTGAGCTGGATCACCACCTCAAATATCCCTTGTCCGCCACAGCAGTCCAGCAAACATTACCATCTAATCGTTCCCACAGTACACAAACCCCTTCCTGGCTTGGCTCAAGGGGAGTACAAAGGTTTTGCTAATCTTGCATTTATTTTAATTTTTTTTCTGCCCTTTCCACATCATGTAAATCATCCCTGTTTCCCAGCATCAAAGAGTTAATGGAAGAAAGAACCATCCTAGCATGTGCTTCACGCAAGGGTAAGTGGACTGGCCAGCTACCAAAGCAGATTGTTAAAGACTGCACCGAGCTTCTGATTCTTTTTCCCTCGACTGCAATAAACGTAAGAATTGAATGTGGACATAAATGTAAACCTAGACCACATCTGCTGATAAAGCAAAGTCTTTGTACTTGCACAACTGCCGTTAACTGTACACAAAATACTTAAATTTCATGAATTCTCCTACATTCAAAAGCTGACCTGCAGTCTGCTCAAGGCAGCCAATGTGAACTGCACACTCAGCAGAATGGCGTGTTAAAGACAGAGGAAAACCAGATTATGCTATAATACAAAATCATGCTGCTAGGAAAGTGAATCACTTGTGCAACTGTCAAATGCTCTGAGTATTCTGGGCACACTTCACCACACCAGATTAAAACACGTCTATTGTGGTTCCCATCTGGAAGGCAGCACTCGGTAACAGGTTCATGTTACTCGCCCCTTTCATCACAAGCACGAGCAGAAACAGTGCCTTCAGGACTCTCTCAGACTCCACTATTAAGCTTTTCTTTTGAATTAATCGAGGCTACTCTGCTATTTGAAGATTTTTACATTCCTGCAATTGCATTAATAGCTTGGAGGAGAGTGTATGTGTGTATGCACATCATTTCTTCCCAGAATCTCTCGGGAAACTTCAGCTGTAGATCTTGGCCATCAGCATTCATGCTTCTTCTCAGAAGATAACTGAATTCTGATATAGTATTCTAATTTTAACTTATTTCTTGGCAAGATACTCCCGCCTTACGTGCATACATGTCAGCCATGGATTGTGTTTTAGCTGAGTTCCCTTAGTTAATTACTACCGTTTTGTTTGAAGGTTTCTCCATCTTCTAGAAATCAGGTACAAGTAGCTAGGACCTACCTAACAGGACTCCATCTCTAGAGAGTTTCATTTTGAATGGCATAAATGACCTTGGGCTAGCTTATTTCCATGTTGGTTGATGCTCTGCTCTGCTGTGATCTCCCCAGAAAAAGACAATTCAGGGACCCTCTTGTCACAAATGCTCTCGTCTCCTGTTTTAGACTCCTTCCTAATTCAAGTCTACTGTAACTCACCTATGGGCATGAAATCCACCCTGGGATGTGACTAGCGACCCTTTCTACAGTCTGTATTATCGTTATGACCATTATTAACATTATTAACAACAGCAAAGTATTTTCATTTACACTGCTAGCAAATTCAATTTTCAGGTCCGTAATCAAGAACTATGCATACAAATAGGCATTTACTCTTACGTGCTTGGCTTGGAGACACAAAAAGAGGAAGTGTATTTCATAGTCGGCCCCATGGCACCTGTATCTAATACTGCAACCTCAGGTTAAGCAGAAGTCTGTAGTGACCCAGCTTATTTTCAGTTACCCAGTACATTCCTAGTTCATGACTAGTTTAATTAGTTTAATTTAAAAAAAAAAAAAAAAAAAGCTTGTGATAAAAATGCATACCCAGATTTCAAAGACCTAACTGTGTTGCAAGGTGCACAGTAGATCATGCTTAAGAGTATTTCATCCATAAGTATTAATCAAGACTTCTGGGTGCTTCCGCTCAGGGGTGCTTAAATTCATGATTCATGTGGAGGGCTATCTCCAACAGCAAGAAAAAAGACTCTTTGCAACAAAAATGTAGAAATTAAAGTTGGATCTTTGGGTTGAGAAGTGCAGTGATTTTGCATAGGAATTGCACACACCCCATCTACTGGCTTTTCAGAAGACTGAGAATTGTAACAGCAGCAATGCAAGTTTACTTTTCATTGAAGTTATTTACCAAGCAATGCCTGTGAGCTCAGTGCTGGAGGAAGATACAGGAGACAACCATCTATCCCAGGTGAGCCACAAAGCAAGCCAGAACTGACAAACCTGTTCAGAGCTGACAATGGTAAAAATGCAGGTCATAGGCTAAAAAAAAAGTCACGCAAATCATCACAGCATCTTGCACATTGCAGGAGAAATGTCAACAGAGGAGTCGGAGCAAAAAATATCCCAACTGACAAAAGGCTTTGGCTGTGCTGTATGCCTGCTGTGGGGCCTGCCGTGCTGCCCTCAGAGCAGACATAGGGATAATGTCCAGCAGAGCAGGTAAAGGCAGCAGACATGCACCCACAGCAGAGACTTTGGTCAGTGTTGCTGTTGTGCCACCACTGTGGCACTCAGGGAGCAGAGCCAGTGTAATTTTTAATTCAAGAAGGTTGCACGCCACTTCATTAGAAGAATTCATAACAGACTTCAGTCACCGAGCCAAAAAAGGGAACTTGAGTTACGCTGTGGCAATCAGGATGTTTGATCATGGCAAATCAAAGAATCTGCTCAGCTCTTCTGAAAGATACCCAAAGCCAGTGCAATCTCCCGCCCCTCTAGTCGTCTGCAACACTTTAATAGAGATGGCAAAAGTACTGAGATTAAATCCAGTGCTGACAGCAGCTGGGAACACTGATAGTTTTGCCATTGGAGTGCCAAACTGTGACACTTTTTTTCCTGACAAATAGTACAGTTAATATACCCACATTGCAATGCCAAGGGTATCAGCCAGAGTTTGCCTGTTCATTTCTAACTCCACAGTTGCAGGCAGGGGGTCGTAGAACTGGCCAGCAACACCCGCAATGTGGATCTGTAGTCTGAGGAGACTAAATACACTTAAATCTGTCAATACATTCTTTATTTTAATGTGAAACTTTCATAGGTACGTAGGCTATTCCTGACAGTTGTACTGCAATACATGGCAGTCCATGATGTGGATTAGGGGGAGTCTCAATCCCTTTTCACTTGTGACCTACCCTGGATTTTGTTTCTTTAGGATGCACTTGGTATTAATACACCAGTGCTTTGTCACACAGATGCATAACAGATATGATTTCTAGCAAAAGCTGAAATCACAGAAATTTTATTTGCATATAGGGTCAGAGCTGTTTTGAAAACAGACTTTTCAGTTATCTATGATGTTTGGAGGAACTCACTGTTGCAGAAAGAAAGTATTTTTCCTTCACTTGCTACTGTCCTTCATCACAGACCAAAGTCTGCTCTCGCATCCAGTGCAACTTCAGCAGAGTGGCCTGGGGTGAAACTGAAAGTGATATAATACATTAAATGTCCAATTTTCAAATAACAGATCCAATTTCTTTTTAAAATACTGTCTTTACTCAAAGCATTTAAAACCGACTGTTTGGTAGGAGGCTACTATTGCCGTTGACCCCTTGTTTCCATTTTCTGTGCCAAAGTTGTGAAGGTATAGTATGGTTTTAAGCTGTACACCAGCCAAGAAGAGCACAGTGATGTGAAACTGGTATTTGTGTTTTGTCAGTACCGGCAAAGGTGTGTCTGCACAAAGCTGCGATAACTGTCAGCACCTCAAAGCAATTTAGATCTTCACTTGTCTGTGTGCCAGGCAATCTCAAGAGCTGCAGATATCTTGCTTCTAAGCACTAATGTCTCAATAACTTCAGCTATATAAGTTCTCCAAATTAAAATAGCATATTCATCAATTTCTAGGAATACACCACAGTTTGGATGACACATTATTCCAGTGCTCAGTTTCTTCTGGAATAAAAAGGGCATCCTAGAGGTCTTAAAACTCAGACCTTCTTCAGCTCCAACTGGAGCTGGACCAAGTGTCCAGTGCTGGCACCAGACCCACTGCAGTGCCAGAGCATTTAGAAACTAATCCAATAGCTGGAGAGGTGTTTTTAGGAACCCTTTGTAGAAGGCACCTCTGCCAACAAGGTTCAACGAGATTTCTGCTGGTGACTTGAGAAGACATATTGAATGTCAACTGGTATGTTTGTCTTCTTTAAACACTGAACTTCCTTTCAAACAACATCTAATAGGGCAGATTACTGGCTTAATACTAATGGAAACTGATCAAAAGACACTAGATTATTTGGCTGGTTTACCTTAAAACCTTTTCCCGCTTTAGTTTCCGTGTAAAATATATCAAAAGAGTATTCCTATCAATGGAGAGTCTATAAATTAAGCATTTAAGGAGATGAGGAAAACTACATTTAAAACTGGGTTGTTGATAAAAATGCCAGAAACACCGCAGACCAAATTAAGGACCAGCTCCACAGATTTTCACAAGAGCTACACGGGAAAATAAAACATGGGGACCCATGCTATATGAGGACATTTTTAAAAGCTATTCCTTATCTACAAAAGGCAGTTTCTTTTCAGTTCTTCTCATGGTTCATTTGGCTAGGGACAAAAGTGGCTGGCAGAAAACGTAAAAAAGGAACAAGTATATATTGGCATTTTAAGCACTGTCTCTAAGCAAAGGTAAACAGCAATGGTCAAACAACTGGCCAGCTCTTTCTCCCTGCCTATTTGAAGGGACAATGGCTGGAAACCACCTGGATCAGGGCTGTCAATCCATTTAAATGCAGAAACGCTTTCACGATTTCAAGACAGAACAAATATTTTTTTGTCTGCACACTTTTTAGAAAACATGAACAGTAACTACAGAGCAGAACATAGATGCCTATTAACAAAGCCAACAACAATTACTGCTATGTCTAAGAATCAACAAAAAAACCACATACCAATGTATTCCAAAGGCATTCGCTCACAAAGCAAACTCACTCCATGCAAGCCCAAGCACAGAAACCTGATAGTATCTCATGATTTATGTGCTCTCAGCAGGTTGTACTGGGTCCTCCAGATTCCAGGCTTGCCTTTGAAAGCAATTCAGTTTCTAGCACTTCTGGGAGCAACAAAAGCTCTCACTATGAAAACCTGCATGCAGCACTCTCGCTGAGTCTGCAGCTAGGCTGACTGAAACAACGGCACTGAGGGAGGTGGAGGGAGGTGTGAACATCCCCCACTTAACTCGTCTGGGAGGGTTAGTACATGAAGCGCCATCTCTAAACTTTGAGGCTACTTCCAGATTATGTCTTTGTCCATCACCCAAACAGCCAGCTGCCGCTGTGACTTGGAGAACATTTGCAGAGCCCCCTCTCAGCCTGGCAAGAAGAATCCCTTTTCTCACCAGCCCGCATGCAGGAAACTCTGCAAGTTCAGCTGGTGTGAACTATTGTAATTACTCAGCAAGACTGAGTACCCTTACTTACATTACAGCAGATCCAGAAACCGTGACGAAACCTAGGTCCTTCTGTGCTACACACTGTACAAACATGTATTAGGAGACAGCACGGGCTCCATGGAGTTTACAGTTTGTGCACAGTAAGCTGTACCTAAGGGAAGGCAAGGGCAAGAAGCACACGTACAGAAGTGAGCAATAGATGTTTCACACAACTGTGTGTGAATGCTGCTTCTGAATTATTATAGTACAGGAATGCTGTCTGATCAAAAAACAGACCTGTGATACCTTTGGCTGAATAAAACAAGCAGAACAGCAACAAAGTCAAACTACTGAACACCCCAGCCCCAGCAACAAAAAACCCAACACTGTTCAAACATCAGACTGCCTGGACAAGGCACAACATTACCTCCTCAAAAACAAAACAAACAAACAAAAAAACCAAAGCCACTTCCCATCACTGTGCTTATTCTAGCCATACTACAGAAAGAAACGATTTCATGAAGCCAGAGCAAGAGTAGTGAGACAGGCTGACAAACAAGGCAGCTGAGTGCACGGAAGAGCGTACGCCAGCAGTACGCCGACAGGCTCTATAGGAGCTGCCCAGACACTGGATCTTAGCCCCGAGTACACACAGAAGGGCAACTCCTTCCAGGCAGCGCGGTGAGCCACCTCTTGTTTACCACAAGGCACCCTGGCCTAAGAGCGCCCACACGGGCAGTTACTAAGGGGTCACCCTTACGCGGGGAGTTCACAAGTCATTTACTCTGTGACAAACAAACTCGCTAAGACTAACATTTTCTCACATGTCAACTTATTTCTGTGCCTTAGACTCTGTTTGGTTTTCCGAGTTGCTGAATCCTCGTAACTCCAAATGAAATCAGCTGGAGCGATGTATACATAGCACCCCAGGAAGCCACCATGTGTTCTGACAATTTTATTTTTTACTTATCAGTGTACCCGTTTCCTCTGTTATACAGTAAGACACCTAACTCCTTGAACACTGTGCAATTAAGAGACATAGATAATTTCAAGTAGTATCATTTTNGCTGTCATCATATTACCTGCCTGATACACTAAAATTAGCACATGTTCACAACATCCCCGTCACACAGACAGAACCGAGACTTGGAGAGACTGAGGGTGTGGACAAAGGTCCCTTCCAAACCCCGCTACAGCGCTTGATGAGGTTTTCCTCCCACACACATGCTTGGCACCAGCTGCCCCTCTTCCTGTGATGACCGTCTCCCTTCAGAAGGGATAGCAGTCTGGTGTAAAAGCATTTTGCCATCCATGATGGTGAAAATAAACTGGAGTGGCTACAAACTACTCTTCTATGCTAACCCAGTTTTGCCTCCCATCCACCGGGGAGCACTTACTCCACCCCAGAACAGACCGAAGAGGGTCATTTCCAAGGGGAGGTGCAGTGAGCACACGGAGGCTTGTGCTGACGCAGGCATACCCAAAAGAGGACATCTGCATGTAGTCACACGTCAAAATCATTACCAGGACTGAAACTTTTAAGTGCAAACAAACAGACCTCTTCCATTGGAGGCCCTGCGATAACTGCAATGGGAACAGAGGACTGGACCTCATGTGAACTCAAACTGCAGGGTTAAGACAGGCAATTTGCATTCATGGACTTGTGCTGACAGCACAGCGACAGCGAGACTAAGGGCTATGAACAGGTGGAAAGAGATGCATTCACACAGGTGGAAAGAGATGCAATCACACGAGGTACTACTGCCAGCAAGATACTTGCTGCATCCTCTTATTGGAGATCGCTTCTCCACCACTGAGGTGCTGGAACAAACTGCATGAATGCTCCTCATCCACTTCAATGCAAAGTTAGACACTTTAAACAGATTTAGCAGCAGTTTAAGCTAAACTGCGTGTTTTCACACCAGGCTTTTTGCACTGATGCAGAAGGACAGCACTTGCATAATTCAGGTTGCTGGCTCAGTAGGGCTACGAGGATGTATCAAGCACTTGGACTGTAACAACCAGCCAGAGGTTAAATGGTCTGATGTCTTCACACTAGACCGGACAAGCAGCATCCAACTACAGCCTCAGGAATCACAAACTCCAGCCCAATGTACAGAACAGAGATTTCCCTCTGACCTTCACTTCTGTGGCTTCAGTCCTGCTGCTTCCCTCCTCAGACTCTTCACCCCAGTTTCCTCCTAGGTCCTGATCTTAATCCCAATCTCATCACGCAATCCATCCCTGACAGTCATGCCAGCTCCAAAATGCTGTCCCCATACTTGGTGCTTGCAGCCATAACCACCGCCACATCTCCTTGTTCAGACAGTCCCAGGTTCCCCAACACTTCTCCTTAACACATCTCCCATAGCTTGTGTTCTCTCTCCATCCCTTCCTTGTGCTCCACCCTGTGTGGGCAACCAACAGCTGTGCTGAAAACACAGGCACACAATCTCCTTCCTCTTGCTCCTATGCCTAGGACCACAACACTTGTCGAGAGACAGATGTAGCAACATCAAAGCAAGTCCTTCAGCTTCAAAACACGGTATGCTCAGTGCAGCACTATCTAACAAGCTCTGGCTGTGTAGGTACAAAATGAGACATTTCAGAGTTTATAAACTGACTGATTATGGACAAATTTTCCTGCAAATGACAAGATAGATCCCTAATACTGGGACAACTCTACAGCCAAATTTCAAATATCCACCCCCAAATACAAAGATGCTACACAGCTACTCAATGAAACAGCTAGCCTATTTTTTAAAAAGGCACAAAAACGCAGAGTTCTGTATCTTGTTCTCAAGATGACCTGAATCATTCATGCTGAAATGTGAAAAGGAAGAAAAATCAACATGAAACTGCTACCAAGTTTGGAAAAACGTCACTTTAAAAGGCTATCCTGGAAAAATACTAAATGTTGTGCAATGCTGATTGCAGGCAGTTCAACCAGCTTTTCTTACATTGTTTGCTATTTCCTACAGTTATTACTGAGAAAGTCCCTTAAACAAAGCCATGATATAGAATAAAAATGAAAAAAGATTATAGGCTCCACTGATGTCTGAACATATCTGAACAGGAGAAATACAGACTGTATAAAGATGATGCCTATTAAGGAGGTAATAGATGGTTGACACATAAGACATCATTGTGTGCAGAGGTTTTTTGATTCAGATATGCAAGAGACAGGAAATCTAAGTGTCACAGTCACAGTCTATTTACAAAAATTAGAAGGAAGTGTTGATTGGTTTCTATAGACACAAACATTGATATTCACACTAGAATCAAACAATTGTTCTCATGCGTGGAAGCAAGGACAACCTCTGATCGTTGTAGTTCAGCAGACAGAAAGACAGCAAGAAAATCCTGTTGATACATAACCTTCACCATCTAAGAGTCAGATAATTCAGCTGCAAGAAAGCAAATAAAATTGCTTTAAAACAAACATTTAGTTCTTTCTTCATAAAAACATGTAGCTTTTCAGCAGATGACTCAAATGTGAAAGTTTGTGGTCTTTGCTCTGGCAGCCGGGCGGGCTGGATTCTGATCCACTATGCAAATGACTCAAGTGTTTTTCATTTTTTAAGGTGCCAGCTGCACTCCTGAACCCTCTGCAGAGGGTACCACCACTGCTGCTGAGCCTCAGAAGAAAAAAGCAACGGGGTATAAAATCTTTTTCCCCCAAAGGTGACTACCACCCAGTTTTACGGCATGGTAGAGAGGGGAGTTGTAGAGTCACTTTCTCCTCGCTAACACTTAGGAAATAGAGGCAAAAGCTCTAACTTTCTAATTTTATTAAAAGAGAGGTAGGCAGGAGGTTCTCCCATGGAACATTCCAAATTTGTGCTTTGCAGAGCATCCTTTCAAGACTGATGCTAGACCTCTAAGATGATAAGAAAGATGTACAAGCAGAGGAAGAAAGAAAAATGCAAAACAAGTACCACTTACATGGGATCTTTCCCCTTGTTGGATGGGACCTTCCTATCAGGACAAACTTTACTTGCTGGCCTTGGTGCTTACTACTTATTCACATCCCCACAACAGGCAAAGCATGTGTTGGCAGAAATGATTTAAAAAACAGAAGAGTCTTAAAGAGCAGCAGGCAGGCAGCCTCCAAATGCAGGGGTGGAGTGCAGCTACAGATGGGCTGATCTCTCAGGCCCTCCACTGGAAACCAGGGAGGTTTCCCTGGTTAACCTGGGAACAGGTCTTTGAAGGGCCTTAAAGCACTGCTGAGACATTCTGAAAGCCTCTTAAGACAGAGATCTAAGCCCAGTTGTATTGTATGACACAAACTTTGTCTTGTTCAGGTGTCTTCAAACATCATAAAACCTGCCTATTTCTAGCAGTAAATATAGAAATACCTGACTTTTACTGCCCACAACAGACTACATCTACACTGGGAGAGTATGAAGCATTACTGCTGTATCTGTGTAACCATGATGAGAACTGCAGTATAAAGAAAGCCTGTGTATTGTTTTTTATCCCATCTAGACACAGCTCTTAGTTGCTGACTACTGTATTAAGTTGGACCTCCTGGCTCTCACCTATCTGAATCAAACAAACAAGCTCTGAAACATTATTGTCTTGTCTTCTGTGTTCACCTATTATATAGGTCTATTATGTGGACCAAGCTGAACTTTTTCCTCCACTAGACAGGTAAATGTATGTGGGAAGAATCAAAATGCATGTAGCATAGGTTCTCAGGCTTTCCCAGTAACCCCAAAGAGTTAGGCAAGACCAAAGAAACAGCAAGGAAAATGGAAACCTTCCTCCAACCGGAGATGAACTGAAACTATGCCAAACCAAGGTGTTCTACCAAACAGTCTCATGGTGAGGTCTCTGGCTGGAGAGCTCCATTCCTCCATCTGGTGAACATATCTTGACTGAAGAAAGAATAGCGCAGTACAAGGGAATGTAGCTGCGACCTGGTGTAAATGCCAGGCTGAGCAACGGGTTCACCCAAATCCTCTCACTTCCAAGTAGAACTGCTGCAAAAAAGAGCAAACCAAGTCCAATGATATGCTTATTTTCTGAAAAAAAGTAACTGTTCAGATCACAAGACAAGACATAGATGTTTATGGCCTGACTTTTATTTCATGGGGCATACTGGAGTTAATTCTGATTCACACGAGTTTTGGATACCCTACCTAAAAATACCTACACCCCTCAGTGTCAGGCACTTAAGTGAATACTTGAGTCAGGTAAACAATAACAACTTGCCATCCATGTCCTTAAAATCATCCTGATTTTCCTTTGAGTCTTCCAGGAAAATCAGATATACAAATCTTTCATCCTGACAATTCATCAGCCTATGCAGCAAGTTCCCGTCATGTTCCACTTTGACTAGCAGAGCAGTGAACAGATGTGGAAAAAAATTCACTGACTAGTGAAGAAATTCAGGGCAAGAAAATAAGCCAGAAATATCTGGACTGTGTCCAGGCCTCTTTACAGCTTTATGAAGAATGTCAGGAAGCAGAAGATACATGTTTCGATTTCAGAGACCCAGTTTCCCAAGTGCACCATGAAAGAAACATGGACTACCAAGGGGTGTGAGGAAGATTTCCATCACCGTCACTCACCAGATAGTGCTTTGGTACAAACCCACATGAGTTTTTCTAGGTTGAGGAGCTACAGCAACTTACGTCAGATGAGATTGTGCCTCCCTGTATCTTACGAAACACAATTATTTAAGGTTCAGATGTTACGGACTTGCCACAACAGATACCCTAAAACATTAGTAAGTTTAGAACAGGAAATATCAAGGGACAGCCTACCCAGCATGTCTGAATCAGGCACGGGGCAGGAAAACGAAGGCTTTCTGGAGCAAGAGTGAGCATCTGGGAAAAGTATCCTTGAGTTTGCAATCATCCTGTGGTATGGGACAGGTCTGGGCTCTTCCCCTCTCCCCCAGCTAACTTGGAGCAGACTTGAACAAAGAGAACAGGGTCACCATTCATACATGGAACACAGGTGAGAAGAGCCATGCAAAACTCCCTGGTCAGGCAAAACACCCCAGGGTTTAGCCTGCACTTCCACGCTGTAAAACAGCTTTGAAAAGCTGTAGAGAGAGGAGGGAAATTTGGGACAAATGGCTTGATTTGTTACCCATACTTCTGTTACAGGTTTGGGGTTTTTTATTACATCTTAGCAAGCAAAGAGAGAGAAAGACAATTAAATGGTTAATGTAAAGGGTCATTTGAAGGTCTGAGTCTCCCAACAACTGCTATCTAAATTTGGAAGGCAAGGCAGGAGCTGACAGAGAAAGAAGGAAAAAATAAAAAGGAATTTGCTTAAGTGGAAGCTTCATGGACAAGCATTGTCGCTCCATTTTCTTTCGAAAGAACAAAGCAATTCAACCAAGTGCAGAAGCGAAATGCAGGGGGTGTGCTGCAAGATAGCCGATTGGACTTTAGGAGCTGATACACAGACTGAAGTCTGCTCCACAGCCCCGGGGCAAATGTCAGATTCTGAAGCAGTACTTTAGAGGCAGAAACTGTTCAGTGACGTGCCACTGTCTCTGAGTGCATAAATGCTCCTAGTCACGGATGTGAGTTAGCTGAGGTAACGGAGCTGTGGCCACACTGGAAAAATGGGAGCAGAGAGAGCAACTGAATTACACTGGCACCAAATACACTGGGGAAGGATTCAAGCAGAAGGATGACCTACAGGACAGAATAGCTGCCCAGGATTTGGGAAACTGACAAAGTCACACCTCAACATTGCTGAGCTCTTACGAGCCTGTCCTTCAGCCTTTCTGTACCTCATCTGCAAAACAGGGGTAAGAGCAGTTGCCTAGCTCATACAAAGCTGTGGGAATGAAACCATAAAGAAGAGGAGAACACTCAGCGAAGAATGGTTCCCCACACAACTGGAGCCTCTGCCTGCCAAAGAAATTCAATTTTTGAAGTGGTTGTACCCCATTACAGAAGCTTGCTTAAAAATGAAGACACATGCTTAATCCCTGGGGCAGAGAGTGTGAGAGATTTTCTGTTTCCTTTTGCATTACAGGATTAAAGTAATTTCCTTGTTTTCATGATTTTCTCACCATTTCAATTATCCACATCTAGATTTATTGCACACTTAGAAAAGAAATACTGTCAAAGGGACCACATCCATTGAAGTTCTTATTTCATCCCTCTGAAACCTGAAATTCTCACTAAGTCATGGCGTGAAGGATTTCCAAGCACAAGGCCCTTTGCACATAAAGAACTGGACAGACTTTAATATCTTACCTGCTTTTAAACAGACTAGAAGATCTTGGGTTAGGAGTCCCCTAGACATTAGGTAACATTATCCATAAGCAAATACTGTAGGAAAACAGAAGACCTGAAAAGTCCATGGAACAGGGAAATGTATTTCAACAATACAAAGCATATGCTCATAGAATTCGGGAAAATAAATTATTGTCCATAATATTTATTAGTTTCAAACACAAGCTACCAGAGAAACTTCTGCCTCAAAGAAATGTAGAAAATACAGAATCAGAGTGAGCTATGTCTCTAAGATTTCCTAAGATCACTTAATTGCAGTAATTAATTAGTCAGATCACTCTTTTGTAGTCGTCTTTATTAGATCACAAATTCATGCAAATGATTAACTTCTACCACTACTTTCAGTAAGGATCTGCTTGAAGAGAAGTCTTTGTCAAGTTCCTCAGTTTAATAATTATCTTGCAAAAGTGCTAGTTTACTAAGGAGAGAGGAACAAAAAAATCCAAAAAATTCTGACACGAAATAGCAAATGTGTGGTGGATTGACCCTGGCTGGATGGCAGGTGCCCACTAAAGCTGCTCTATCACTCCCCTTCTCAAATGGACAGGGGAGAGAAAAAATACAACGAAAAGCTCGTGGGTCGAGATAAGGACAGAGAGATCACTCAGCAATTACTGTCACGGGTAAAAAAGATTCGACTTGGCAAAATCAGTTTGATTTATTACCAGTCCAATCAAAGCAGGGTAATAAGAAATAAAAACTACATCATAAAACACCTTCCTCCCATCCCTCCCTTCTTCCCGAGCTCAACTTCACACCTGATTTTCTCTACCTCCTCCCCCCAAACGGTGCAGGGGGATGAGGAATGAATGTTGCGGTCAGTTCATCACACATTGTCTCTGCCGCTCCTTCCTCCTCAGGGGAGGACTCCTCACACTCTTCCCCTGCTCCAGCATGGGGTCCCTCCCACAGCAGACAGTCCTCCACAAACTTCTCCAACGTGAGTCCTTCCCATGGGCTACAGTTCTTCATTAACTGCTCCAGCATGGGTCCCTTCCACGGGGTGCAGTCCTTCAGAAGCAGACTGCTCCAGCATGGGTCCCCCACAGGTTCATAAGTCCTGCCAGCAAACCTGCTCCAGTGTGGGCTCCTCTCTCCCCACGGGTCCACAGGGCCTGCCAGGAGCCTGCTCCAGCGTGGGCTTTCTACGGGGTCATAGCCTCCTTCAGGCATCTACCTGCTCCAGCATGGGGTCCTCCACAGGCTGCAGGTGGGTATCTGCTCCACTGTTAACTTCCATGGGCTGCAGGGGGACAGCCTGCCTCACCATGGTCTTCACCATGGTTTGCAGGGGAATCTCTGCTCCAGAGCCTGCAGCACCTCCTCCCCCTCCGTCTTCACTGACCTTGGTGGCTGCAGAGTCATTTCCCTCACATAGTCTCACTCCTCACTCCAGCTGCAGTTTGTGTCCCTGGTTGTTTTTTCCCCCCTTCTTAAATATGTTATCACAGAGGTAGGTACTACCACCGTCACTGATTTGCTTGGCCTTGGCCAGTGGCGGGCTCATCTTGGAGCTGGCTGGCATTGGCTCTGTTGGACACAGGGAAAGCTTTTAGCAGCTTCTCACAGAAGCCACCACGGTAGCCCCCCTGCTCCCAACACCTTGCCATGCAAACCCAATAAAAAATGTTAGACCAGAAATGCATTAGTAGTTAAGAAACTACCAACGGTAGAACCAAAAATAGCGCTTCAACCACGTGCCTTTTCAAATCTATCTGTTTTTTCAGGTTCCATGTTTCTCATAAATGACTGTTTCGTATGCTTGCACTGGGGTCTCTCAGAGCCTCCTTCCACTGAGACAGAAATATGTCTTTTTCTCAATCATGTTATTAGCAATCATAGCAAGTGATTTTATTTCTTTTTTCTCAATGACCTTCCTTGAGTTCTGCCTACTGTTTATCTAAAAGCAAAAGCTCATTGATGCTTATCACTTTTATTTTATGAAGTATTCAAATGAAAAGTCATGCTACCTCTTATTCAAATGTATATTCAAACTATCTCTTGTTTGGGGGGGGGGGGGGAACCTAGGTT
>VZTL01053026.1:21355-42686 GCA_013400535.1 Scopus umbretta | reverse complement strand
CCCCAAATGACACCGTTCCACTTGCCAATGTGGCAAGAGTCACTGTCAGAAGGACGGACCCCGGAGAAAGCAGAACTGCATACTGGCAGCCTCAAGCAAGAAAGAATTTGCCTTGCAAAATGACCAGGCCCCCGAAGTCCCAAGTGTGACGGGACACAGACGGAAATACTACAAACTTGTCCAATGGCACAGAAAGGTATATCATGCAGGCTGCTGTAATGGCAATGAAAAACTCAAATATGGCCAAATAACACTGTGAAAGCCTTTGGTGTAATGGGTAGGGGATTGGAAATGGCCTGTTTTTGAGGAAAGAGCAGGGAAAAGAGCACTCAGCACAGAAAAGGTGAACAAAGCAGAATCCTCGTTCAAAAAACAGACTTCGATGCTCAATATTGCTGGGGAAGAAGAGTTGTACCCACAAGATGTCCCATTTCGGGATCCAGTCTGCTCTCGTTGACAGCTCTTTCTCGCTGCCAACAGTAGACTGCAGCAGAATAACTTCTTGTGCTTTCTAGCAGCGAAAGCAGGACCAGGCGTATATTCAAATAGGTATTGATGCTACACGTACTCTCAGTTTTACTCTTGAACAGCAGAAACTGGTGATAGTCAGTAAAGGCTTGTTAAGCATATTCAAATGAAGTCAGAGCATTTCTACATGCAATTAATCATGATTTATTTGAAGGCACTCTGTTAGCACTCCCTTCTTCTGCTTCCTGAAACTCCAATTAATGAGGGCCAAGCCTCAATCTGAAACTGTTTTATTTCATGTGTTGAACTAAAATGATGGGAAAAAAGGGTTATTATCCAAACCAATAAAGTGTTCTGACAAAAAAAAAAAAAAATTTGCATCTTTGAGCAGAACAAATGTCTTAAAGAGAGAGGTTGGGCAAACTAGATTAAATAACTATAGCAACTTAAGAATTTGGAAGCAAAACAGTTTTTATTAAATAAGAAGCTAAATGGTGTTTCTGCCATCACTGATATTAGTCCTCTACGTTCTACTGTTCTCTGTTTAGTGTCTACATGTGTTATGGTCTCAGAAGACAAACTAGTTCCAGTGTCTCTGAAGCAAAGGAGTGAGGAAATAAGTATGCCTTGTTTGTGATAAATTAGCTATAGATATTTTTGAATCTGTGGTTTGCCTGTTTAAAAACATTTCCACTGGCTCTTTTGCATCTAGGAGGGAGAAAATCCACTTTTATTTTCCCTAATCTTTCAAGTCAAGTGTTTAGGTATGAGAAAACCAAGGTTATCTCTTAAAACGTTTCTGTCTGAGTTAGCAGGAGATAGGGTTGGTGACTCTGCATGGATTTCACCCATCATATTGCATCTGCTGAAACCCTTCATCTGTCTTTCCTAAAGAACTTCATCCCATTACTCAAGGTAGACCCTCTGCACCAAATGTGGGTGAACAGACCATGCCCATGGACTGTCCTTTGTACTCCAACATCAACACAAGAGTGAAAGAAACTGATCATACTGACCTTCAGGTCACAGATATCCCCTAAACAGAGTGCGGAGCTGCTTTTATAGAGATATGCTTTCACTGTGAGATTTCTAAATACTGCATTTTGACACGGAGCAAAAATCCATAGATTTTTTAAATACTTCCCAAATACCTTTTCCTTATGTCAGTCAAACAAAATAGCTAGCTATACATAACTTGTGCTGCATAAGCAAGTTCCTTTCAAAATATAAAAGTGCTTTGATACGATGCTGGTTGCCACTTCAGACCCTAAGCCAGGTTTGTTAAAATCTGTCCAAATACCACATACAAAAGATGAAGGAGCTGTGCTACAAATAGAGCAACTGCAGAGGCTATGGCCCTGCCCACATTCAGTCTCGTGTATTTTTACACAAAGCATAGCACTGTATGATGTGGGTGCCAGCTATAGCTTGTACCATACTGCCAACAAAACAGGATCCAAAAACAGATAACAAGGAAAATTCCAGGGCAGTTTCTGTGTACTATAAGGAATGGAATCTGTTGGTTTTTTTAAGAATCACCGTTGTAACACGTTTCACAGGCATTGAAAATATGGATGCAAATGGCACTACAACTGTCAGTCATAAATTATTCCAAACTGATCATCTCCCACCCCAGACGGGAGATTTTCTAAGTACGGTTCTGCTTCAGCTCCTGCCCCCACTAAAGACAGTGTCATACCATAATACAGAGATGTCATGACAGGTTTATAAAGCAAGTTGGACTTAGCGATATGAACAAGGTCATTTTACAGTCACAGACAGGCACTCCGCTTCAGCTCTGCTAGAATGCACAGTCCCAGCACACGCAACTTTAACGCAGTAAATTCAGTAGCACAAAAAAGCTTTTCAGGTGCATGGGCACTTGGGAAAGGCTTTATGAAGTAATTTTCCAGTAACATTTTGCAGCAGCAAGTTTGACTTACTTCTTTTCTCCCTGCAGGCTTTCCGAATCTGGAGAAACACTGCCTGGTTGTCCTCCTCATGCCAGAACAAACCATGTTCTCTGTCACTCGAACTTACCATAGTAAACTTTTAGATACTGACATGAAAAGAAAGAAAATAAAACAAAAAATACCACAAAACCTTGTGGAAGAAAAACATCTGAATTGTTTGCAATTTGTCAGGCTGACACCTGACAAAACGTAGGAATGTGCAAAATCAAAATGAAGGTTGGAGAGGAACTTGTAATGCTCGCAAGGCAGCTGGTCTGCAGTTGGCTCTGAGCAAACCAAGGATTAGAGCATGTGGGCATGCTTAGAGAAGACCATCTCAGCAGCAAGAAGTGCTTCAGATGCAAAACTTCAGGCTATAGAGAGTGCAGCAGGCCCCCAGAAAGAAGGATGCCCAGGCAAATTACAGATTTTTACCATGTTATTTATGTGCAGATTTTTACCACATTATTTATGTGTATATTCATTAATATAAAGCAAATTACAATGTGTCTAGGAGATTATTAATCCTCTCAATAATGTCGTGTAATGCCATAACCCTTTGAACCCTAAAGCACCACGCTGCAGCACACTTTCGGGGCTTCCACGCTGCAGTACAAAATGGAGGGTGGTGAAGGGAAAGGAACATACAGTACTTTCATAGCAGATTTTAATACTCTGGGTTACAGGCCAAAGAAACAGTTGGTAATTCATCTCCTCTCCCCAACCTGCATCCAAAGCGGTCACCAAGGAAACTTGCCCTCACTCTTCTGCTATGCCACTTAGATCACACACGCGGCACAGGCTGACACCTTCCTCGCTACAGCCCAGCAAACAGCATCGGCTTTCAGGCCATCCAAAAATAATGACTCCTCAAGCAAGTCATACAACGTATCACCATTTATTATCTAAGACAGTTGCTTTAATAGTGTTACACTGGGAATTCAGTTAACCCACCCCGCAGACTGGGTCTGAACGATATTTAAGCCACTGGCTTTTCCATCAAAGGTTTGAAAGATGTGGTGCTTTTCAGGTTTTTTTTTTTCTTTTTAATAACTACACAAGAAATGTCACTTTACAGAATTTATGGCTGGCCCAATGGCAAGTCTGGGGTTGGTTTGTAAGATTCCTGATCAGCCTGACTTTTTTTAAAAAAAAACAAAAGTAAAGAAAAACTAAGACAACACAGAGTAAAAACTCACCTAGCAGAAACCAGAAAAAATATCTTTCAGACAAACCCCTTTGGTCCTTTTTTCTTCTTTCTGCTTTGCACTGATTCCTCCCCCCCACCCCGCCCCGTTTCCCGCCCTCTCCCCTGCTTTCCACTGATTTTTAAAGACTGTGCCTGATAAATACTATCAATTTCAGTTAGTAGCTTAGTCCTAATCAGGTCATATCACAGTTCACTGCCTGGGGTTGTGCCCAGCAAACAACAGTGGCCCAGCAGAGCCATCCTCCGTCCCTCGGTTGCCATAGATACTCCTCAGTGACCTCCTGACACATTTACTTGGCTGGCAAGCAGAAAAACTGTCGTCGCATCAAGTGCTGGTCCCTCTTCTTGTTGTTACCGACGCCACTCTTTTTCCTAGTGGCACTGAGATCATTGCATTCGCATTCACTCGGTGAAATCGCCGTACAGATTCACGGCGAGGTCTGAACCGCTTCAAGCACGCCTCCTGCAACTCCGGTTCAGCGACTGAAACCGCTCGTGCTAACTCCGAAACGCACGCCGAACCCTCCTACGAGACATCGTGCCAGTAGAAGGCTCCAAACTAGCAATTCAATTTCAAGATCAAACCCCAATCACAAAGAGTTTTATTATGTTTGGAATTTATTACGGAAGTGCCTCAAATTTCTGTTTTAAATTATTCCTCCCAGCAGGCTAGCTCTCTTTTTACTCTGCCTTCCTTTCCTTCTAAGGCATTTTAAGATCTTTATTTTTACTATAATCTGGAGAATAAAAGCGGTCACTAATACTTTTACATGGTTTGCAGAGCTGGAGAACATCTGGATCCCAAAATGACAACAAAAACCCCACAATAGTTGTACCAAGAAATCAAGGGTTTACTTTTCCTAAGAATATTCAAATTGCAACAAAGGAAAACTACAGAATATCAGAGTCTTCCACAGAATAAGTGCTTCAATTTTCAATTATGGAAAAAGAACTATATTTAGAAAGGCATAATACATTACTTTTTTCTTCTGGTAAATTCAGCAGAATTAAGAGAACCAGATGGCCAAATATCTATAGAGCATTCAGATCTATTGCACGGATGCAGAAACATTAGAGAGGAAGAAATCCTACACATCTTGAGAGTAGCCTGTGCAGACCACATAATAACAAATGAGATCATTATGCACAGCCTCGAAGCAAATGGTCTTTTGACTTTCAACAATTTATGTGCGCCGTGGAATGTCAAGTTATTATCCCTTTTTTTTCTATTATAAAAAATTCCTGAAGCACTATTCCTTCCGATTTAGCACAAAGATTATACAATGAAAAACCTCTACTCGCAATAAATAACCATTTGGCAACTTCAGTGATCACAGGATTTGAAAACACTGGTGTTACAAAACATTGGTTTACTATTTAAGTGCAAGTGAAAAATCGAAAGCACAGCTCCGAATCCCAGTCTGAAAAAAGTAACACACCCACCAAAGCATCACTGATGCACACAGCAAAAAAACACCCCAGCAAAGGGGAAATATTATCGCTGCTTTAACACTCTCCAGCAAAGAAAGCCTCCCAGAAAAGCTGTGCCAGCAGCTCCACCAGCATCCTCTCACGACAGAACGAGATTCACTCATGTACGTCAATGGCATTGCAGAACCACTGCTCAGTATTAAACCCATCCCAGGTCTTTAAACTGCAGAATGGAGGAAGGATGATGCAGTGCTGAGAGCCCTAAGGTGGGACGTGGGAGATGCAGACTCAGCTCCCTGCCCTGCCATCCTTCAGGCCAGGGGACAAGCCCACCTCCGGGCCTGATGTGGCCATCGGAGCAGTGGAGGCACCACAGCTTCCCCATCTGATGGGAGCACCGTGAAGACAGGCACAGGGAAGCCCGAGGTGCTCAGGTTCTTTTGACGTGCCACACGCAGACTCCCTAGATGGCCCGTGGAAAGTGAATCCCGCATTGCTGTGTTCTGCCCTTCACCAAACAGATAACTAAAACCAGAGGATTTAGTTCCATCCCCTCTTGGAGGCAATGGAAGAAGGAAGCGAGTGCCTTTGAATTTAACATGCACAATGAAATTTTACCATCGTTTCTACTTGAAAAAAATCACTGGTTTAGACACACTCCAAAAAACAATAGCAGCTCTGCTCTAACTTTACAGCTCTAGTTTCTAGTTATGGTAACATTTTCAGCACCACTACATTTCTGAAATACAACCAATGATCATTAAAGAGTTTTGCTGAAATATCTTTGAGGTTAATTCTGATGTTCTCTTTTCTTAGGCCGCCAACAAATGTGATCAGTGCTGACATGAAAAGCATCTGAACTGTGCAAAACTATTTTCTTCTATCAACACTAATAGGAAAGCACCTACCAATGCAGCCACACTCAGTCTAGCTGATTACAAACTATTTCAAGCCCTGTCTCTATACGATGTTCATGGTGCACAAGATCACAAGCAGATTTTCTAACAGTACTTTCCTCTTTTCCCCCCACAAATTTTAGTATGAGAATGCCCTACAGTGACACATCCCTCGAAGGATTCCCCTCCTGCTTACCCACAAACTGTCCAGCCCCCACAAAACTGAATGGATTGCATGTCAGCCCAACTAATTAATTCAAGTTTACAAATAGCTACCCAATCACTGAAGGATATGTACCTACACTGTGTTTTCCCACACACATTTCACTTGTGTATTTTATGTTTAGACAACCCAATATATTAAGCAGTGTGAAAAGGGCAAGAAGACTAAATTAATTAGATGATTTAGACCTCGTTCAAGATCTTTTTACTTGCCTCAAGAGTATAAGGTGGCCTTTCTGTGCATGAAGATCAAGACCTGGGATTTGTACGTTTTATATTACTGGTGGGAAAACCCTGCGCTATACTGGTAGGTTTCACTTCAGTGGTTACAGTCCCCAAGAAGGAACATTTCTGTATTTATAGATTAGATGCAGTCCCGAAGGCCACAAGGTCCTTCAGTTGCTAGAGATCTCATTCTAGAAGACACTGACTATGCACTGAATCTTTTAAGCCCTGAATAACTCTCCCAAGAACACTACTTGACCGGGCCTTAAACAGGGAAACAATCTGAAGAGGACTTCAAACATGGTCTTTCTGCCCCACCCCCCATCCCCTTCTTTCCTCCCTTTCTTTTTTCTTCACAGTTCACATATTTTTGCCCAATTCACTAAACTGAGGTTTACAGCAAGAAAACACAGTCAGGAAACTCAATTGTGATTAACTGGTAGTAACATTGCAATTATAGCCAGGAAAAAAAAAACACTGCTCAAAATTCAGTATATTTTTATCTACACATATGTGATCACAAGCAACTTCTTTGACACCAGATGTGCCAAGCACAAGATGTGTGCACCGCTGCAGTTTCAATCATGAACTTATCTCCACTTAACTCTTTCAAACACAAGCAAACTGTTACACTAACAAATAAAACAAAACCAAAACCCAGAAATCAACCTCCTTGTGGTTTCCTTTAACTAAACTACAGCATCTTGCCCCACGCAGGGGAAACCTCAGTGTTTGCGTACCTCTGAACTGCTTTTTACACTTCTACAGTTAATTCAAACATTTTCCCCATCCACATCAATCAAGCTGCCATGGATCAGGTATGCCAGTGGATCACCCATGGACAGCATACCGAGCATCTTGTCTACAAGCCTACGCAACTCTATACAAGCCACGCGCAGCTAGGTTAATTAAGAGGGGCCTTTGGTACACATTTCAAGAAAACTCTGAATTCCTGACTCCGTGACATGGTACGTGAAGTGCTTTATCACATGCGCTCTGTACACTTGACACCAAAGCTGGCAGGAAAATAGCTGCCAGCACTACCTTTAGTTCCACGTTTCCATGGTCAGCAACCTCTTGGAGCTGAAGCCACGTGCTCCTTCTCAGCAACATCTGACAAATCACCCAAAATATTAGCCTGTAAAGTGAAGGATCAGCATCAGCAAGGTTGGGGGGGGGGGGGGGGGGTTTTGGGGGGTTTTTGGGTTTTTTTGGGGGGTTTGGGGGTTTTTTTTTTTTTTTTTTTTTTTTTTTTTTTTTTTTACCAGTTCTGACATACTACAACACTAAAGCAAAAGCACCGATGTTGGTGAGTCCAGTGAGAGCCAGCATGTCAGCTTTGTTTTTTTCTGTCTAGGAGGAGGAGAATCCCTTAACTTAACATCCAACACATTAAATCTACTTTAGGTAATGTACTAGAAAATGATACTAAATTAGAAGGCCTAAATAACAGCTCCCTCTCTCAATCACAGGCACAGCACAAGCAACCTCAGCTCATGGTGCCCACAGCATGTACTGCCAGCACCTTGCAGGCTTGGAGAGGACAGCTGAGGCAAATGTTCAGTTTGTCAACA
The DNA here is from genome assembly GCA_013400535.1 of Scopus umbretta. NCBI lineage: Eukaryota > Metazoa > Chordata > Aves > Pelecaniformes > Scopidae > Scopus > Scopus umbretta. The sequence continues at coordinate 34,708 of VZTL01053026.1, read as the reverse complement.
GAGAGATATTCTGGTAAGAAATGAAGAGACTAACAACTCATTTCCATCAAATCACTGGGCAATAATAAAAAGGGATCCACTTAGAAAGAGCTCACTTAAATAAGCACAAATTAGGGCAGCACACATAATTTCAGAGGTGTTACAACAAGATGAGATTAACCCTTTAGCTATAATCAATGAAGACCAAACACAAACTTGCAGTTTGGCATGGAAAGGCCTCAACCGCTGGGGAAGAGGTCTTCAGTCAGTGTTACTCAGTTCAGTGACCAGTGAATTAGGCTGAGGTGTCCATGTTTTGGACTTTCTTGTATGAAGGACAAACAGTCAGGTAGAGCAGACAGACAGCTATTAAAAGCTCCATAGACAACCCTCTGGCAGTATCACCCACATAAAACATAGATACTGAAGAAACTTCATAGACAACAGTCCTGGAGCTCAGATACCATAATGCAGGTAGGATCCAATGAATATGTTTTTAAAGTGGCATAGGTGACTGTCCATTTATTTCATAAGAGAAGGCCAGCCACATCTGACAACACACTTCATGAACCATTAATGCAGTGATATTCATTTATTGCTTCTTATTCTCAGTGCACACACAGAGAAGGAATTAATAAATATCATCAACTGGAGCAATACCAACTTGCTAAATGGTGATCCATTTAATTTCAAAATTCTGCTCCTGCTAAAGTTTACCAAAAACACTGTCCCTCCTGATCACTTCTCAAAACAGTCCCCATAACAGCACAAAGCAGGCTGAGGCAGCTGAACTGACACAAATTGCAATCTGCGGCATTGTATGGTTGTTAGCACAGCGTTTTGAACTCGGAACTGAAAAGAAACAGTTTTGAAGCACATTTCACTGAGCAGCTCACAAGAAAAGGCTGCAAACCCAGACTGTTATAGACGTTTAAACCTGTAATGCTTCACTCCCACTATTGTTCTAAATGCTGAATAGACACCCTCCGCTCCACACATACACATGCACGCGTGCACGCTCACGCACACTCAGTGTCATACTGTGTACTTCACTTCTAATAGTACACCCGGCAGAAAGTAATTTTATTTTTACACTTTCACACCACCCACTCCTAATTAACGTCAATCATTGTCTTCTGCATAGTACACACTGCAAATACACATGGCCTTATCTGTGCTGGGGGGGGCTGGCAAAAATTTCCACCGCTGCTAAAACCTGAGTGGGCTCCACGTGATGGATTCACACAGGAAGAACCTGGAGATGCACGACCCTCCCGAGGGATCATTAAAATGCTCCAACTTTTGGGAGGACGTTTCTGTTGGTTGGTTTGTGCTTTTTTTCTCCCCACAGATATGAATAGGAAGTAATTCTCCAGTTCGGAAGAGCCGTTGCAGACTTCCCAAGGCGCAAAAGGGAGCAGGGCCTTGCCAGTACATCTCAACAGCTGCCAGGAACAGTGGCAGCAGCAGGAGGGACAGCAAGGGAATTTTGCTGGTGACTCCAGCGGAGCCTGCATGTCAGTCCACGCTGTTTAGACAACCACGGACCAGAGCCAATTAAAAACACTGTCAGCTACCGGGTATGTACCCATGCTTGCACTCCCCAGCTGTCCCAATAACCACCACAGCAGCAGAAGTGAGGGTGGGAAAATCTTGCCCCCCAAACCCAATGCAGACAAACTTGGTTTCCCAGTACACACACCACTCACTTCTTTTTATAGACTGCTGTTCTCTCAAATGCAAAAGTAAATCCAGCTCAGATGATTTCCCTGCCTTAACTTTTGTACAAGAGGAAGACAGAAAGCTAAAAAAGGAAAATTAGACACTTCATGAAATCCGTGATTAAGACACAGAAACTAACAAGACAGATGGGCTGAAACATTCAAGGGAGCTTCAGTTCATCAGCCCATGTTTTTCAAAGATCTACAGTAAACTATTGTCTTCCCCATTTAGAGTTTTTAAATCCCATTTTTCATTGCAATAATTTAACACCTAGACTTGGAGTCCCCTTGCTGGGTAGTCCAAAATAAACCCCAATATTTACTCAACCAGCACACGGGCCTAGAAAAACCCTATGGGGTTTTTCCTCCCCCATCCTTTGCCTTTTTTTGGGTGCAGATAATGGCCATGCTGCTGGCTCAGAGTAGGTGAGCTTGCTGGGGAGGCAGATAGGGGTGGTGGTGGATGGGGTGGAAAGCAGGAGGCTGCTCAAGGCAGCACCCAGCTGCACCTCACTCCGCTCTGCTGCACACTTTGCTCCCCTGTGTGCACCCACGGGAGGAGCTGCCGTCACTGGCACTAGCGCACAGACAGAAACACGAGGCCCGCGACACCGCCAACTCCCTCTTACAAACATTCATCTCACAGGGGTAAGAAGCAGCAGTCAATATTGCACGCTCTGAAATGAAGGGCTGGTTGCTCCTAGCAAGGGCGGTCTGTCCCTCCACAAGCTCCTTGCTCACAAGGGTTCAGGCTGGTCCATTCCCCCCTGCATGCCTTCTTCCATCAGAAATTAAGTCTCCTTTTCGGTAGGGTGCACAAAGCAGCCACTCTACCCAGGGGAAAAAAGGAGGGGGGCAGGGAGGAAAAGAAGAAGAAAAAAACTAATTGGTGACTCTGCGCTTGGCAAAAGCCAGGGATCAGTAACAGCTGCCGAATGCTGAGTCACTTCTTTCCCTTCCACCTGGCGAGTGGCTGCCCGGATCCATTCAGCAGAAAGCGTCTTTTCATCGAAACTGGCATAAATCTGGAGTAATTCCCTCCATTTCAATGGAGCTGCTCAGGATTTACGGCAGTGTGACACGACAAGCAGAATCCCGGCCGTTAGGAGCTATAAGCCCAGGTTTTCCTGCAGGAGACCGTGCTGCTCTGCTTTTGTGGGCCACGACGCTAACCATGCGACAGCACTGATGCTGTGGCTGGTTCTATCTTTCCTGATGCTGTTATCTCCAGCAGATGCTCTGCGAGCAGGACCTTTGGAGAAATCACCCTCTTTCACACGCTTCAGGAGACTTTTGACAATCCATAAGCAGAAGAACATTTAATAGCTTGAATTAATTATTTTTTCAGATTCTCCCCCCTCCCCCCGATTTCATTTAATGCTCTCATTTGGTTTTGCAAAAATTTATAAAATTATTATGTTTTAACATCTCGCTGGACTGTGTGAAACAGAGTTCAGAAGACAGCAGAAATATCTTCTGTGCAGATGATGTGTGAATAAGCAAGGGATGAGATCAAGATTTAAGGAATACCAATCAGCTTTACCAGACAATTATCTGCTCTATGTTCTCAGCTTAAGAAAAAGCATTGCTAGAGGATTTATGCATGCACTGGAAGGTTTCTATAAGCAGCAAAAGACTCTGAAAAAACTACATATACTATCCCCCCAGTATGCAATGCAATGGCAACCAAAATAACAAATGGTAAACGAACACAAAACCCAACCGTTGAAACAAGACTCTTTCAACAGAAGAGAGTTTCTGCTTTACTGTAAACACAACACCTATGTAAAAAATTGCATTCACACATACACTGAGGGACTGACAGGGTTTTTCTAAACAAATGCAATGAGTCTTATCTGTCCTGGTTAAGTACATTTACAACATTTAAGAATAGGATGTAACTGCCCAGAAACAGTGGCTTTCATGTAGTCCTTTCAATATGGGGAACACAGTGTGCTCTACAAATATTAATTCTGCCTGAACGAGCAGTGAGGTATGCAAATATTACTCCCTGCTTCAACTGGAGAAGGCTAAGCACAGAGGACCGGCGAGGGGGAATTTCAGCAGTGCTTCAGGAAGCCAGCTCACAGCCAGGGAAAGGTGGGATCTTGCATGTCTCCAAGTGGTTTTGATAGTCCTGCCCTGACCAACTTCCTAGACACGCTCTAAGTCAGAGCCTGAAACTGAAGCCCTGCTTTTTTTCTTCAGGAGACCCAGATGAGCAAACATTTTCTGTTTCCTGACTGGTTACGCTGCCAAAATCAACAAGGACGTGTGCAGACAAGGGTGCACCCCATGGCACCTCCCAGGTCCTGGCTGTTCCAACCAGGAGGCTCGCCTGGGACGTATTGCCATTCCTTCACCACCCCCATGCTGGAGCTCCCTCCTCACGGAAATCCAGCAGTGAGAGCCAAGCACACCAGTTTTACCCAGAAGCAGGGGGCAGCCTGGAGACAACCAGAGTCAGGACCTTGACTCACAACCTGGAAAGCAGGAGACTCACTGTTTTGACAGGGTCCAAGAAAAGCCACCACAGCCATTTAGCTGGCCAAGAGGAGCTGCAAACAGACCCCTGTTGGGTATTGCCACATCCACAATTGCCCAAAAACCACTGATGGGGTAAAACCAGAGCAAAGCAGCAGGAGCTTCAGCAGCTGCCAATGGCTTGTTTTTTGAGGAGGGACGATGATGAAGAATCCCTGGGACTCAACTGACGAGGGACAGGGCCAGAGCATGACAAAGTTCAATGGGCCTTATTGCATATTTTGCCTTTTTAAGTTCTGCCTCTAATCCAAAGGGAAGAAACATTTGTGAAGTCAAAGAAGCAGATAAGGAAAGGAGAGCTGAAACAATGCAGCTCTAAGTGACCTGAAAAGAACGATCTCCTGAACCAATTTTTTCTACCACTCCACAGAACAGCAGCAGAGAAAAAGTGAAAGGCAGAAAAATGGGTATCTCAAGGACAGGGTATATAGCACTGCAGCTGCTTCCACCTGAAGACACCACCTTTAGACCAGCAGCCCAAAGGAGGTAATTCTCATAGCAACCATGACACTGAAGACTATTCTACCCTCCCCCTCAAAAGCCTTGGGTTTAGCTTTTTACAACTCTGACAAATATTTTAGTTAAAACCTTCCATGCTAACATCTGCCTCAGACTGACCTTTTGTGGGAAAGTTTCAGCAAAAAAATTTCAGCCATTTCAGGGAAAGAGAGTAGGCAAATAAATATGTAGCTTTGACTGTATTAAATTTACTTCTGCTGCTGCTGTTGTTACTAATTTTGAGATATAAAAATGGTTTCAGGCTCTGAAGCAAGCCTGAAAATTTGGCAAAAGGGTTATCCTGATCACAGATGTATTTTTAGCTATTCCTGTGGAAAAATCACCTATATTTCGTTGATTTGAAAACTCAGGTGGGTAGGGGAGGAGTAATCAGCAACTGAAGTCCTCAGACCTTTCATCACTGTAAACTTCATGCCTCGGGCTTTGACACAGCTCCATACAGGCCACAGTACCTATGAAAGGGTCTGTCCTCATGGGGTTCACTGCAGAACAAAAGACTGAGCTCTAAGCAAATTTGGGACTTTTGAAGTCAAGAAATCACTGTTAGTAAAGAAAGATACAATTATTTCAAAATACTGTTCTTTACCTGAGTATATACAGAAACAAGGAAGAGATACAGAAAAGCGAAGAAACACCTGGAGCTTCCTGTCAGTTTGATTTTTTTTTTTTTTTTAAGAAAGTAAATCCCTACAAACAGCAAAGTACAAGCACTTAAAATATCCCCAACACAGAACTTACCAGGATAAATATTTTCTGGTAACCCAGCATGCCTGTGTTGAAGATTTATGGTCTGCTGTTCTCTAAAGTATCCTTCTCTTTCAGAAGCAACACCGAGAGGGTGGCACTGCAATGCCAAGTTGCCCTCCCTGTACTTCAAGGCACCTCCACTCAACCCCCCCAAATGCCATTTCTTCCTTGTCAGAAATCGTTGTTAACACATTTCCTTTTTCGTTTCTTTGTGAACTCTGCTTTTTTGTTTTTGTTTGTAAACAAACAAACAAAAAATCAGTATGCAGAAAGGCTCTGCCAGAACTCAATTAATAAATAATGAGTATCGAGTGGTTTGGATCATTTCCTTCTGCCTGAGCCTTACAAACTGACAGTAAAAGAGTGTATGGCCCTTTACAGAACAATTTTACTACCACATTACAACCTCGTTGGAAATTAAGCAACACAAATTTGACATTTTGAATGGGAATGGCTCATCCAATTTGGTGCAATGTTACCCACTGGGAAGTCCAGAGAGAAATACACTGTGAGCCTGCACAGCAGGATTTGCAAAGCATCTATCTAGTCACACAGCAAATCCCTGCACAACCTGCACCAACTTTTCCCCCCACCCTGCACTACAGAAATGTAACTAACGCTTTTCAACTCACAGAGCAGTACTATTCTGCTGGGCTTTTTGCTGGGTACAGAAGGGCAGGAAAGGAAAGGGGTAAAGACATCCTATCCTGCTGCTATAACTGGAATCGTAGAAGTTACTTTCTTATTCAAAATTGGAAAACGGGAAAAATGGAAATAACAGGAGTTTAGAGAAGGGGAAGAGGGTGAGACCTGCTGGAAAAGTGCGTTTGGTCACCTGGGGGGGAAAAAAAAAGAAAGATGAGTAGAGAACACCTTCTGCCACAGAGAGAGTGTAAGAACAGAAGAAACAAACATACCGAGACAACTACACAAGCACTTTCCAGCATTTTCTGTAAAGTTAGAGGCCAGGAGGATAGATTCCCATTCCGCCTCTGTTGGCATTACTTTTCTTGATGGGAATATGCCAATTTATACCACCCATACACCTGTCCCCTCCATTTATAAGATACAGGAGACAAAACCCATATTAATAGTATCTTTTTTTATGTCTTGGTGTTCTTGAGCATACCACGTGTTTACATTTGGAAAATGCAATGAGTGAGGTGCCCACCATACATGCTAAATTGCCAGGATTCATGAAGTGAGTGAAAAGTCAAGGCTTCCATGACTTCAGCCCTAATTTGACTAACAGCAGCACCAAGTGATCTCTATCCACAACATAAACACATTCCTTATAAACAGCTTAAATGCCAGTACTTTAAAGACACAACGGATTGTGTGTTGTAATCTCTCTAATGAATAAAATTCAATCACATCTACAAAGAAAAGAAATCTGTTTGTTGACACATCACTGAAAGGAAGCAAATAATGGCTCAGAAAAGTAAGAAACCTGATGAAAAATGTAAGGAAAATTGCACTGAATAATTTGCACATAACCCATAAGTTCTAGTGGGCTACAAGGAATACAAGCTCAACAGTTCCATTTTGCTCTCATACCAATACTTTTATTTTTTTTATATATATATATATATGTTTTTTTTAATGCACACTTACGCTCTTTTTTAAACTCTTTAAAATGCTTTAGGTGCAAGGAAAGACTGGTTTTGACCTCTTGGATGAATCACACGCACAAGCCTTCTCAAAAAAAGCAAGTGGACAATAAAATTAGAAAAGCGAACTTTCCTCCCCTGCCTCTTTAAGATACTGCCGCCTCTCAGGCAGACAGTGAATGCTGCATTCAAATAACAGAACATGGATTTCTCTTAGTAACTGCAGCTATAATTGTAGCTACTGCTTATACTGCTTCCATCCTCTTAGCGTTACAATTGTCCAAAGCATAAACGCTCAACTAAATTGCCGTAATTTCTGATAAACATCTAATTTTTTACATAATGGGAAAAAACACCTTCAAAATGTTACCCCTTTCCTCTGTTACCTTATTCTGCTTCTTTGGCACTGAGAGCATTACAAAGCAATACTGCTTCCCCTCCCTTCGATGTCTGGCAGCCCTTTCTCAAACCAAAACACTGATTCAGTGGATGCTCTGCCCACCATTACAGATAACATGCCTTTTCCAAATCTGAGTCTCTTAAGGACAATGCAGGGTAGCTTTATTTTCAATCATTCACCAACTAGTATCCCATTTAGTAAGAACTGGCTTTCAGCATTTTCCTCTGCTGTATATGGTATTTGCATGCGGTTACTGCACATTATACAAAATAGCAATCAAAATAAATGGCCTGTGTTGTATTTACTCATACACAGAGGACGTATCTTAGGCAAGGGCACATTTTGCCTCTCATGTATTTTCATTATGACAAATAAGGCATAGGCATGAAGAGTCCATCCCTCCGCATGGAAACAGCATGCTGGGCAGGGCGGCAGCAGTAAGAAACCCGACTTTACTGACTCTTATCTCCCTGCACTGACAAGAAGAAAAAACTCCTGCAGAGTCAAAATGCTAGACAAATTATATCATTTAATGGAATCAGTTACTCCCCTTCTAGGCCTCAGCCTGTTTCACTTGAAAGCAACTTTTAAATAGTATTACTAAGGTAGCACACCATGATTTATTCTTACTCGGTTTTTCAGCTAGAAGTATTTTTGCCTCTTACATTTCCTTTTTTTGCTTAAAGGAAGGATGGCCCAATAAAAATGTAATGAGAAAAAACCAGCATAAAATACAACAGCTCTGATTTATAGGGTCAGATGAAGAGCTCGGAAATGTCCATTAAAACCAAACACTACTTCCAATCTTCCTTCTTGATCGTTCACTATTTTGCATATTTTCCTTTATACCCTTTCAACAACATATGGATAGACCAACCGTATCACACTTACTTGCTCTTTACGTAACAGATTCTTGCTATATTATCATCCCATACTTCAATACTTGTGTGCATTTTTGTTATCCCATCACAATAAACTGACAGAACAAGGAAAGAGACTTTGGTGTGTGGCTCTGTGGCATTTTGGCAAGTTTAAGAAAAACAGGAAAAGGGAAAGAGGGGAAAAAAGAGAGGAGGGGAACGGGGAAAAAGACAACCAGCACTTACTCTTTTACATGGGAAGGCACGCCAAGAGGACAACCACAGCGCTTCACAGCAAAGCTCAAGAGATCGAAAAGGTCTGCAACAAGCAGGGTGCTGCACACTGATCTGGGGTGCTGAGCACCCGCTGTTCTCACTGCAGCTACAGAAAACAAATCACTCTCTCACTCAGGATCGAGCTTTCTCTGACAGGGCCCATCATGTTCCCTGAAGCACCCAGCATGACGAGAGATGCACCAGCTGTCATCCACAGGTGTTTCCAAGCCTCTTCCTCACCACCATCACATGCAAACATTCTCCTACACCGTGAGATGGGGAGGTGACCACACAGGCACTGCGGCAAACATCAGTCAGCTCTTCTACCCTGACTCACAGGTCAAACACGGCAGCAATAGAGAAGCTGTTGTTTTAGTGATACAATACTAAGAAAGTCATAGAAAAAAGTATAAACTTAGCACCTAATGGAACTAAACCCAAGTAATCTTCCCCCTCCAAATACTCTGAAGGAGCACTAAGTACCCTCAGTCACTTAACTGAAACAAGTCCTCTACAAAGTTACTTCTCAATACTTGCAAAATATTCCTGGACATTTTTTGAGCATCATGGGAACACTTGAGCGCATGTGTTAAAACCTGCACATCTAATAAGCCTGCTTCTTCTCTCATTGAAATCAGCTGCGTTTAATTTGAACAGTAGGCAACCTGGGCCTTTTCTACTGCTGTGTTCCTTATCAGAGCTCTATAAATGTCACACCTTTATTTTATTAGTGAAAGACATATTTTATAAATTAACAATAAAAGCATTCTTGTATGTGAGGTTTTTTGGCCCCTGTTGCGACTCTGAATTCTTAAAGGTCAGATAAGGCGGTCTGTAGAAAGGGAGAGAAGAAAATGCTCTGCAATATCCTTTTAAAGAGCCTCTGCAGTAGAAAGACAATAAATAGCTGATTTGTTACATGGCTTTGAGGACAGCCACGAATGCTAAGACCACAGCTAAATGAACCTAGCCATGAAAGGAGCAGCAGCTCATCCAGTACTCTATCTACATTAGTTAACTCTTTTTGTGATTCAAGTCCAAGACTTCGTATTGTTCTATTTCCGCCTATTCCTCTGCTCTAGATTCCCTTTGTGACCCTTTTATCAATGGAAAGTCGAGGGAGGGGTTTCCAGCTGGGAGCCCAACAAAAAAAACAGGAGGTTTCAGTCTGGTTTTCTCACTCGCGCTGCAAGAGCCATTTTAGCACCAGTAATAAAAGAAAAACTACACAAAGAAAAAAAGACATGACCTGAAATTATTTTATCATCACAAATGCTGTACTGCTCTTTATTGTCCGGTACAGTTAGTCTCACACATTCCCAGAATAATTTGCTAGCTTAAACAGAGCTCCTTGCAAATAACGTATTTGTATTAAGGAATTATGTCAGCTAGAATTCCAGGAAATGCTAAGAAAAAGTTAACAGTGCCATCGGTCAGATCTACTCTTTGTCATGCCCATGCAATTTTTACAGATTTATAGCTGCAACATCACAATAAAATAAAATAAAATAAAATAAAATAAAATATATAGCCAGATTGTGCCCTCTGCAAGAGGTGGGGACAACACACACAACCAACAAGGGAAAGTAACTGGCACGCTGGGAGCCATGCAAAATGGATTTTGCACAGGCACACCTACATGGCTACACCTGGGGCTGTCACTACAGCAGCCATGGTGCAGGCACAACCGCAGCCAGCTGGGTGCTTACATTAGAGCTGTAACCTTAGAAGGTGGTTTTGAAAATGAGATCATTTGCACTAAGAGGATTTTCAAGGTAAGTCAACAGACAGATTTGGTCTCATTTAAGGCCAGAAACGACTATTAATCATACATTGGAACATTATGGCAGGACAGACCATTCATCTTGGGAGGCACTTTGTAAAATAACAGAGCTCACATAAATGTCCAGGAGCACCTTACCACACAGACGACAGGCTTCTTGAACTCTGGAGCTATCTATTGTAGCTACTGTCCTGGACCACCAAGAAGCCCTGGCCACCACCATCTTTTCAAACAAAAGGACAGATGCCTCAAAACCTTCCGTAGGCAATTACCCAGCCATTGCGGGCTCTGCAAGTGTCCCAAAGGACAGATGCCTCAAAACCTTCCGTAGGCAATTACCCAGCCATTGCGGGCTCTGCAAGTGTCCCAAAGACAAGGAAAATGTCTTTCTGGCACATACACTGCCTGAATGGGATGGCTGATAGGGGGATACAGTGTCTGTAACGGCTCTGCTGAGAAAAGAACCTTTAGATGTAACAGAAATCGAGACTGCTATCAGCAGAAGGCAGCAGCTATCACCCCAATTGCCTAAGCTTGGCAAAGCTACAATATGGCAAGAGCAGCAAAGCTGAAAGGAAAATACAAAGGTATTGTTATCAGATGCAAAGGCTATCTGCTTAGACACAGGGAATACTTAAAGATGTGTCTCATGATGAAAGAAAACTGGCAGTCATCATCATCAAATAGCCTGAGAGTTCAGAAGGCACCTGAGAGCATGTGGTATGGTACCCCAACTCCCAGATAGTATGTTTTAGCCTGTTGGGCAACTTTTTATTAGTATTTTCAAAAGATCATATAGATCTCAGGTAACTGAACCATAAAAAATAGCAAACTAGTAAACCTTGAGAACTGACTCCGAGCATGCTCTGAATCTGTACCGCTGACCTGTTACACAGAACAAGTGTTTGGGGGGACTCAAATACCAGATACCTGCCCTGTAGGTAGCCCTACCAAGGGAACATGCCAAGCAAGGGGGATAAAACACTAGCAATGTTTGTGATGAGACAGTAAGTGCCTTCATTCCTAATTCCACAAAACCCAAAGATTTTAAATAGGCTGCTGTAAAATCAGTACCTGCCCCACCTTACACTGAGCTTTCTTATCATTGGTTATGCCCTCCCTGAATAAATACATTAACTTCATCAGTGACTACAGCAAACCCACAGATCTGGGTTATGTCACCAGCTCCAACCATTTACTTTATTGTCTTCCACAACATACAGAGCAATTCTCATTAAGTAGTTGAATACAAAGCAGCCAGTAGAGAGTCAAGGAAACGCCTAATCCAAAACTAATCTAAGGGGCAAACTATGTGTGGAAAAAATTTAACTTGTGTGAAATTGTATGAAGTAACTGAAGGAAGTCTATGTGATCCTAGCAGACGTGACCTATACCACGTCACAGACAAAAGGCACAGGAGGAAATATCCTCGAAAATATTTCTTCTCAGCTCCAAATCTAGAAATCAGCACATGGGTAGGTCACATTAATCAAACGCATCAAAGAAATCTCTATCATTTCGGATCACCACTCTACCCTGCCTAGGGTCTCGTCTTTAATTGTGGCCAACCTCTGAGAAAGAAATCAGAAAAGAAAAAAAAAAAGAAAAGAAGAAAACCCACCACACCCACAACTCAAGCCTAATAATTACAAGCCAAAAATGAAGTAGGGGAAAAATTATTTTCTGTCCCTGCAGGTAAGGCTGAAGTCCTGAAGCACTAGATTTGAGAATAATTAATTAGAGATCAACAAGTTAAACAGCCTAATAGGGTCTTTTTATTTTATTAAATATATTTTGCTTTAATCACATTATTTTTTCAGAAATGTACAATAATCTTTGTGGTTTAAAATGCCTTTATATTCATTTTTTAATGGAGAGTATTTTTATTCATCTAATACATTATCCTTTCAAGAAAATTATCATACTTCACTACAAGTACTTAATAAGGCGCTAATTAATACTCCTATTTCTCCCCATTTAAAACTCCTTTGAGAAATGAGGTCAGAAACCTGGTTTAACGCCCAAGACACTTCTCAGATGCTGAAGGGGAAGGGACCCAAAAGGCACCTGTCATCCTCCTCCACAGAGGACATCCCCCTTGAAAACTGAAGCCCCAGAGGACAGCAATCCCGCCGGCTGAGCAGGCAGGTGATGCTAGCCCCCTGCACGGCAGCTGTGGGGGCACGCTGGCCCAGCAGCATGCCCCTCTTCTCAGCAGCTCATGAATAACAAGAAGAAATTTCCCCACTTCTTGTTTCATGGGACAAGATTCACCTTTCCCGCTCTCGTCAGCCTGCGGCAGGCAACCTGCCCGCCTCTCCCTGGGAACACAGCTAATGGGCTCATCCTACTACAGCATGCTCATGAAGCCGCTTATTCCCGTCTTGCTTCTGCTGAGCGCCTGTAATACAATGACAGGCAGCTCCACTTTCCTCCACACAGAGGCCCTGCCGGAGCCATGGCACCCTGCCAGCCACTCCAGCCATCCCTGCGCCTCACCAGGGGCACGGTAGGCAAGTTCGGTTTATGAACACCTTCCAGAGCAGGAGTGGCCGTTTCAGACTCCAGGAACTACTACAGGTTTAAAGAGCAAAAGCAAAAGCCAAGTGCAAGCATTTCTGAAGCTCCTGGGACATTTGCAGACACCCACTCACAAACTTCACTTCTGGGTTTGCTCCACATTGTACACTAATTGTAATTATCTAAGAGCAGCTCCACTATGGGAGGAGGAGAGGAGAGGAAGGCCTCCTTTTGGCACAGCTTCTTCAGAGTTCAAAGGACACATATGGCCTGCAAACACAGTGCAGGGTATAATGCAAAATTAAAGGACGGATGGGAGGAAAATGAGAATGCAGCAGGGACAAGCAGTGTTGTTCTAGAACTGCTTGACTGAATTTTTAAGTAAAGGAATGGG
>VZTL01053026.1:0-16450 GCA_013400535.1 Scopus umbretta | reverse complement strand
TCAAAAAAAAAAAAAAAAAGTCTTGGGTCCCAGTTCAGGAATGTGGTTCCTTTGGGGAATACAAAGGAGGCATCTGAATACTTTTTTATTTGATTCTACGTACTCAAATGCTGTCTTCCTTTGGATCCAGAATACCGCAGGATTACTTACTCCCCAGCACTCTCTGCTGAGAGCAGACCCAGACAGAAAGTCACACCATCTCGCACAGCCTGTAACAGATCACACGACACAAACACGGGGCAGAAGCACCTCTCCATCACTCCTGCCATAGCCAACAAGCAAATTCCCAGAGCTGCAGCTTGAAAGGGGAGGCAGCCAATACCCCACATCTTGACATCCCACTGAGAAAATGAGGATAAAGCAATGACCTAGTGAGTATCTTTGGGAAGAGAAGCCAGGGTCTAAATTCTGGGCTTGCCTTGTCGAGCCACTCTTCATTTTTCATCAACGCATAAAACTCTGTCCATCTTCTGTACACAGCTCCCCAGGCTACGCCATTCTCACTCATTCACAGACATGTTCAGGCTGCCCAACCAGTAGTTACATACAGGTAGTAACTACGACTCTTGTCCCAGGAGAGACACCAGCAGCACAGGGAAAGCTGCAAAACCCGTGAATGAAATTCTGGGTAGAGATAGAGTTTTTCAAACAACGATGGTGAGCTTCAGAAGGAAGATTTAAGTGCACAGAGCTACAAAAATGTCTCCCCTTTTCATGTCAGCAGGTCACATAAAGGGTTAACAAACCACTACTGCTTATATTATTTATTACTCTCACCCCTCCCTTATTTAGCAATTTCCTCCTTAAGTCCTGGCATCTCTTCTCCATTTCCCTCACAATTTTGGGTCCTTTTCCTCCCGAGATTATCATCTGCTGGAAGCTCCTCCTCCCCTCCACTGCCCACATTCCACTCTTTGTCCTGGTTCCCAACAACTGCTCTGTGTCTGGCCAGGCTGCACGCTCAGTCCAAATTTACTGCTCTCCTGCTCTTCTGAGCTTGCGAAGCAGGCTTTCACTCAGCTGCCCTCCCTCGCCTGCCGGGATGAGGAGCAGTGCATGGAAGCTGGAAAGAAGAGCTCATGAGCACCCGCCACCAGGAGAGCAGGGCTTTGTCACTGGAAATCCAAGGTGGAAATGCACACCGTGTGACTTATTTAGTTCAAAGCCAAAATGTTTCTGTCTAGGATGTCTGTTTGTATCTCAAGTCACAAAGAAGCCATTAGTACCAATAATGTGTCATTACGGGGGCGTCAGCAGAGACTCTGCAGCTAAGGTTAATTTGAGATGCATAATTTAAAGCAGAACTAAAATCCCTCCATTTCACACTTTAATGACTGAATTCAAATCATTCTTCAAATCTGACACAGCAGCTCTTACAGGGACACTTGCACTTTTTCCTTCTTTTTTGGGGGGTGGGGCAATTTTAAGTAAAATACAAGTTATCTATTGCAGAAGAAAAATGTACAGATCCTCCTTTTATGATCACTTTAACCTCTTTCCCCCTCACAATTCTTTTCAGCAGCTTCATCTGGCTTCATACTTTACACATTAATTCTGACATGTCAGAATATGCCTGATACAGGGCACTTCTGCAATTTAAAAAAAACAAAACCAGTACTCAGAGTTAAAAACTTCACTCATTGTAAGCCCAGTGATTTTGCCAAGAACAGCTGACAACACTGCTTATCTTAAACATACCACATCACTTAGGTAACAGTAGTACCCACACAGTTCTCTGTCCTTAGTGTTTCTACTCTCAACACCCTGCTAAAATACATGAGACACAATCCTTGTTTTTCAGACAGAAAACTGAGACAAAGACAGAAGGATGCTGTGGTTCAACAAGTGCTTCAAGCTGGTCCAAGTCTCCCAAATCCACTGATAATTTGTTTTGTCAGGCAACTTCCCTGAGCACAGCTGATAAAACACAGAAAATAATTAAGCAAAAAATCATCATAATACAACAAAGTGGCATAATAGGGAGATCTCCATGCTGCTAAAGTGGAGATGCAACACCTCTCTATCAAACACCTCTTGCCCTTTACCACGGATTCTTCAATAAAGATACGTAATGTTATCAAAATGCATAGAAACTTACAACAATTTTTGTTGTCTGACACAAGTAGATTTTGTTCTGAATTTTCAAGAAATCACAGTTCAAGCACACAGGCATTCTTTGGAGAACTGCCCTCCATGCTAAAAATGGCAATGCAATTGCATGAGGGGGGGAGAAGAAGAAGAAGAAAAAAAAAAAAAAAAGAAGAAAATTCCAAGAAATCTTTGACTCATCCATTGTTATTCATCAGTTTTTTGGAGCAGAGAATGGAATGCCGTCAAGCTAAAATTGACAGCACTATTTTCTGATCTCTAAGTGATGTCAATCCTTTACAAAGTCACAAATGCTGAGAAAATTTTTCTCTGCAAAATTCTAAGAATGACTCTTAAATTTTATTAGTTTGGGGGGGGGGGAGAACCCCAGAGCTAGAAGAGTCACTTGATATTCAACTCCTACATAGGTGTGCTTTTGAATACTGAGAGTATTAGGCTTCTCAGCTTTGTGCTGTCTGTGACTCGGACTTGCTGCCACAGCTGTCAAGAGATCTGCGACCTATCTGGGGCTCTGTAGAAACCTGCTGCTTTATGATTTTTTTTTTTCATTTTTTTTTTACTATATCATGAAAAATTCACCCTCAAAGACAGACAAAAAGCAGGCTTTTGCACTCAGTACAGGCCTGAATCTTTTTAGTCAACTGATTTTAGTCCAGTTAACTTTCACCTAGCAAAGCAGATTTTTCTGCTCTTTAATTCTTAAGGGTTTCAGAACAACACAATGTTAACCAAGTCTAACAGTCAAAATGGTTTCAATAAAGTTCTGAGAATAACACATCTATTCTGGCACGCCAACACACCATCTTTAATTGTGGCTCATTAAACATGTAATAGAAGACAAATTATATTCACTTCCAGCACTGTTCCGTCAATGCAGTGAGATAATCATGCTGCTGTATTATATATAAAGCAATATTTATGCGTAGTGGTTTAGGTAATGTAATGGAAAGACAGAAAGCAGTGATTCACTCCTTGTTCTATCTGTTGCTGCAACATGGCTGTTGCCTATTGCAGGGCCCAAGTAGGCACACACAGTGATTGGTTTCAAATGTTAGTAAAGCAGAGACCTGGAAAATGAAAAAAGCCAGTTAAAATGCCAAAAAATAACACCAAAAAAACCCCCAAAAAACTAAACTGGATTGCTGACAAAAAGTACTTTACAGAGCAGCGTACAAATGCAGGCCTCTGAGGTAATTTAAACCAAATGCAGACTGAAACTGAAGTAGTTTGGTGAGTCAGCACAGTAAAAGGACACTAAAATTACATGCGAGAAAAGTGCAATCCTTTTTGTATACACACTGTATTTTATTCCAAATTTACCAGACAACAAATTAATTGTCTCCTTTGTGTTGTGTCTCCCTCATCTCCTTTTGGACTCAACCTCTACCTTCCAGAAACAAACTGCGTGCAGCCCGACTAGCTGCGAACTCTGATGTCTAAGACTTTTAATTTCCCTTTCACAAAAATTTCATCTCCAGACCATGACAACTTTAATACACAATCACTGGCATGAATGCTACTGACCATCTTCCAAGTTACAATTACTTTCCTCTGGAAATAAAATTTTTTAAAATTAATAGCTAAAACCAAAACTGTGGAGAATCATTACAGGCTCTGACAATGCTAAGTGCCTCCCAGATTCTGCCATCCCAGAGGTTTCAGCCACCTACGGCTTGCTGCAGACCCGGGACTTCAGCACTAAACACACTTACCATCAGTCAAAGAAAGGCTTGGCTTTGCATCGGCCCCAAACATTTTTAAAACTATAGTATTTTTAAACTTACAAAGCAATTTTCATCTTCATACTCATCTCATTTCTTGCCTCATACTTTCACAAGAACGTAATTTTGTGAAAGCCACAACAATTGCCTGTTCAACGGAGACTGCCACTCTCTGAAGTGCTTTCTGAGATAGATTTGTACGGACAGACGTGGGTAGAAATGAATAATCCAAAAATATCCACAATAGATAATGAGCAGAGTCTAGGGGAAAAAAAAAATACCACGTACTGTAAATGCAGCCCAAATTGGAACGAATGCCTACAGTAGCAACAGCACAGTAAGAGCAAAATGTTATTGTACATTACTGGCATGCAGCCCGTCATTACAAAAAATACTGCAGTATTCCACAGTAACAGTGTAAAATATTATCATTTCAAACAAAGCAGCTGCAAGCACCCCGCCCACCGCAACCACGCCACAGAGGACCATGGGAGGAGATGGCTGCCGAAGGACTCCCTGCCGCAGAGGGCAGGTGGGCCACGGGGTCCATGAGCCCTCGGGATGACTTCTCCTCGCACCCGCAGCTCCCCCTTGTCGGGGCACGAAGGACCGCTGCTCACCAGCAAAGGGCTCCCACACGGGCTCCAGCTGACGAGCCCTCTAGCAGAGGGGAAGCACGCGGCTCGCTCTGCGTTGGGGCTGTCGCCACAGCACGCTTTCGGCTGAATTTGCATTTTCAGTGTCTCGGATTCAGTAAAATCTTCCCCATTCCAGCCTCTCTGTGCTAACCCCTGTATTACCCGGCCCCCTCTAACACTCTGCCAATACATTTTAGTAGCGGGCTAGCAAGAGGCTCCCAAGCATCGACTGGCATACGCTGCTGTTACAATGGCTACCAGTTGCCTCCCCTGATAGTTGCTCCGCTACGTATCAGCAAAACGGGAGACGATGTGCACACGAGTTCATCAGCAATGCGCTTCCCAACCACTCCATCCAAGGACCGCCAGCACAGAGCGCAGTCCCACCAGGGCAAACAGAAACACATGAGAAGTTACAACTACGTCCACCTGCTCACTGGCATGCACAGCACACAAATCAGTAATCCTAGTTCATCATTTGTAGAAACAACATCAATCACGTTTGGTTTCTACATGGATCATGAAAAAAGACCAGCTAAGGGGCTACGTCTTCTCCAAACTTTATGCACTTGCAGAACTAGCAACCAGAGGAAAAGAAATGCAGAACCCTGAACAGCGAGGTTAGTGAAGAAGGAAACTCTGTTCAAATGAAATATATTTATTTCTAACTCACACTTCCTATACAGGCTGCAAATAGGACAGATTCTCCAGACGAAACTGCAAAGCCTGAGCTTTGCCTCGGCTATCAATGCTGCCTCAGGTATTTGGCATCTCCCCACAGTCTGACAACTCTGAAACTAAGTTTGAAACACGCAACATCAGCTGTTCGGGGCAGTATCTTTTGGAGGTGTTCGAACCACTGTGGAAACTGTTTTTCATACCGTCAACCAGAAAGATGATGTTTTTAGGAGGGAGCAAATTAACTGCCATACCAAATACTTCCCAGTTCACCAGCACTTCTCGTCTTTCCCATACCAGCTTTTTTCTGCCAAACACAGAGAGGACTGTAGTGTGTATATATATGCAATATATATGCAACAAACTGCAGTAATCTATGTAGTAGATCCAAAATCCTGCATTTTTGTATCCTCATAAGCCATTCATTGGCTTATGGATTCAAAGTCCCACAGGGAGTGCTGCAAATCCACATGAAGTCTCTGGGTGCTGGATTTGACTCTCTGACGTATGTAACAGTTCTGTAAAGTAACACATAACCAGATGCCTCTCTAGTAAATGGACAGCTAGAGACTGAAAAGCCCTAAAAATGTTGTGTCTGAGGGCAAAGGAGAAGGGGGAGAATAAGAACAGAGTCCCATATCTAGCAAGGAAAGAAAAATTTAGGCTTTATGAATTTGTCTGCAATGCCGTAATTTTTCATGTCTGTAATTCAGCTGTGGTATCATGAGAGACCTTTTTTTAGGTGGTGGGGCGTCTAGCCACTGTGGCCTGGTTTGCTCCATGCCAGGCTGATCAACTGTTTCTTGGCGTCTGTGAAATTTCAAGGTCCTACCTCCAAGGCCTCCACCGTGACTCCAGTGACCTTCGTCCAGAAGGGAGGTCTAATTCCTCAGAAGAAAAACTCCACTGGAAAAAAAGCATATGGCTGTACAGTGGTAATCACACCACAAAGGCNAGAAACAAATGAACAATTCCATTATATGCCTGGCAGCCTGTCCACTTTCTTTCTGATTCACAACAGAGGCACCCCATTGAAAAGGTCCACATACGGGGGAGGGAAGGGAAGAAAAATCTAAGTGAGTCTCCAGTAAGCACACATATTATCAAAGCCTCATTTCCACTTAACACAAGTTGCTTTGGGAACTAATGCAGCTGACTTTAAGGGAAAACACAAACAAACAAC
Source organism: Scopus umbretta (assembly GCA_013400535.1). Lineage (NCBI taxonomy): Eukaryota > Metazoa > Chordata > Aves > Pelecaniformes > Scopidae > Scopus > Scopus umbretta. The sequence continues at coordinate 10,121 of VZTL01053026.1, read as the reverse complement.
CTCTTTTTCCATTAGCTAGAGGGAAGAAAGAAAAAAAAGGAAAAAAAAAAAATCGAACCGGTGCCATCTTTGTTGAAGAGCTCCACAAAACTAATGGTTTAGGAGAGTTGAGGAGCATGGATGGGGGACAATCTGTGACTGATCACTGCCATCTGAACATGCCATGCTGACAGCTGAAAGAAGAGCAGAGGAAGGCAAAACAAAACAGGCATGTGTTTAATCTGGACAAGCTCAGTCCCCCATATTCAGGCCCAGTGAAAAATACAAGGCAGGAGAAAGTTGGTCCCTCTGCCTGCTCAGCTCGGCTCAGCACCCACGTAACTCCCCGGCACACACCACAAGACCTTCTCCACGCACACAAAAGGGGGCATTATTTCTTCACGTGCTGAAAAAATAATCAAGAAAGGGCAGGAGTAGCGGTACGATTTAATATATCTTAAAATGCGTCTTTCGCCACCAAAGAACTTCCCTGTCTTTAATACTCTGCCAATGAGCTCCTACTCTGTCCAATACAAAGAAAACTAAAAAAGATTCAGTGATTTTGTGACTGTAACAGAGAGCCGATTGAACGATTATAAAGGCCACTCAGATGCTACGAAGATACCTTCCCCCTGAACTTCTCTGTGCACTTCCTCAGAGAGCAACAAGAAGGCAGCTGTGAAAGAAAATCATGCATGTTATCCTGGTCTAACATCAACGAAAAGAAGACAGGAATAAAAGGATTTTGATTTATGCTCTGCAGAGCTGAGGAAGAATGCTTGCCACCAGGAGAGTGGGACAGACAGAAAGCAAAGGTGGGCTGAAAGCCATGACAGGTGGGTCACTGTGGTGCACTTCTCCCTCTCCCACCGGTTTGGCCAGGACTGTCACCCTGTGCCTGAAACAGGGCTCGCTCCAGAGAGCAAGGCATTTCCCTGCCTGAGCCGCAGGGATGGGGGGAGAGAGCGGAGCTTAAGAACTAGAGCCCCTAAAAGCCATACAGCAGCAGTTTCAAACATATTTGCATTAATACCCCATTTCACATCTACAAAAATCACCTCAGACTGCCACTGAAAGAGTCTTGTATTCCTGTTTGGGCTCACAGTCCCTAGTGCAAGACCTGCATGGAAAAAGCAGTTGGCTACACTGATTTGCAAAAGTTTCAAACCATTTGGATAAATCAGTACAAATGCCTACGGGACTAGTACAATTTCCCAAGCAATGGCTCTTGTCCACTGACCAGAAAGGAAATATTTAGCTCCCTGCAGCGAGCCTGTTGATTTCAAAAGAAACTTAATAGCTCTTCTATTCCTACAAAGCAAATACAGAGTAATCACCAGGGCCTGGCTATGCTCTCCTCTCCTCTGAAACCTGGTAAGCAACGAATGTCTGCAAATGCCACCAGTCAAAGGGTTTTGATATTCTGCACATTTGTGGGATTGTAACCCCTGCTTCTTCCATGTTATGTGGGTCTTTTTGATTCTGCAGGTTTCTTACAGTAATTTTGTCTCCTTCAGCACACTCGTGGGGCAGAACAGAGTAAATAATTTGAAATTTTTATTTAAGAAAGAGGCTGGTGGTTTTTAGTTTTCATCTATGCAGCATTTTCAGTGGTTAAAAGTTTTACAACTATAACATCTTCTCTTTACTAGACAAAAGAGACTCAGAGGTAATTACTTTCTAAGGAGAAATGAAAATAAAAAAATGAAGACTAGAGGGAAAAGGTGAGCTTCTCCCTGTGACTCATAGTTGTCTTTATTTTAAAAAAAAATAATAAAAATTAACTCAGGACACACAATTCAGCCTCAGTCAGGGAACTCTTAGTTCAGCTGCTATTCAAATATCCAAGTGCAATCTGCAACTCTAGTTATGAAAGGGGACATTATTTTCTTTATACTTTTAACTCTAATTGTTCAAAGACACACTGATGAAGCAGTTAAGGCAGACACGTTATTAAAGCTGGTGTAGAATTTACAGGCTCTGTTAAAACATTTGGTATTTCAATAAGGTGTTTAAACACAAAAATAAGAAGTATGTATTCAATACAAAAATATAACTTAATAATGCTGTAAAATCAGATTACTCGTGACATTATCACCAACAGTAAGAGAATTGTATAGCATTTTTTTGTCTGTGCATTGCATGTTCTTCAATACCTTTCTTCTGCAGAGTTCCCATATGATACAGATTCCAAACTTGGAAATATTTAGGCACATGCCTAACTTTCAGGGAGAACAGCGTCATTGATTCAAACAGGGTTTAACCCTTATAAATGTTAGAATGATTGCCTGTTCATGGCACTGGACCTCATGGGGCCCATTTTCAGAAAGCTAAGTGCATTACATATTTTCACTGCTGTTTCTGGGCTTGCCATTGAAGTTCTCTCCCTCCCTCTCCCATCTGTTTTTATTGCCTTCAATGGAAGTATCACGACACTCTGAGGTAAATAATGATTAATTTAATTACAAACTAACTGCAACTTATGACAAGACCCTCCAATCACTTACCTCAAATCATATGAGTGTTTCAAGATGCAATTGTAAATCTCCTTTTTCCCCCCTTCTCTCACAGGAGATGTTGCAGCCTTTTTTTTCTGATGTTTTGCATTAAAACTGTTTCCCTGTGCTCCAGGATCTTAAACAAAAACAAAACAAGAAACACTCAGAATGAAAATGCCATTTCAAGTGATCGGTGGGCGGCTCAGGGGAAATCCCTGACCTTTCTGCAATGTATATTTCATTATCTAAAGCAAGTGTGATAACTCCCCCCCCCCCAGCAGAAGCAGCATGAACGCTCTTCTGTGGGCTGTACTAAAAAAAAAAAAAAAAAGCCAACACCAAAAAACCACTATTTTAGACCACACAAAACCATGTTATTTTTTAACTCTGCAAGGTATTACGCTACGAAGCGTTCATTTAAAGCACAATCCAGTATATACCAGACTCCACAAATTTACAAAGGTAAGAAGGGAAGAAAGCCCAGAGATAAAAATCAGAAGAAAAATCATTACGTAAAGTATCGAACTGTTACATGGGAGAGCAGTCATCAGTTTTATTACTATTACTACTATTGTTATTACCACTAATAATACGAATATGGCCAACTCCCTAAATCTTCACTGAGTTACTCTAGTATTTCTGTAGTAGCGGCATGGGGGAAGTAGTAGCCGTGCTGGAGAAGCAATGCAGCGTTAGCACTACAAAACCCAGCCCGGCTGACGAGAGAGGAAGGAAGGGAGGAGGAGCGACAAAGCAAATGAGTAAGAGAAACTGGCAGGTCTCTAATACAATCAACTTTGACATTCTGCACCATCACCAAAAAAGGGCTGAAGGGTTTTCAATTTTCAGCGAGTGCTGCTACCAGAATGCTTTCTTCCTGCTCCCCCCCCACCCTCCTCCCTCTCCCATACCTGCAGCAAGGCAGGCCAGGAGCCGGCTGGGCACGACGTAAGCCTCCAAACCAGGCTCTGTCAGCAGGAAAAACCCCTGGCTACAAGGTGCAAACGCTGCCAGCCAGTGCAGAGTTCACTTTCCCTCTGAGAGCACCGTCTTGCATTTGCGTGGCCCCTCCGGATTACAGGCATCCCAGTTATTTCTCTACAAACAATGTTTAGGACCAACAACTATATTCATTCTTGCTCTGTAAAAAGCCTGAAAGACAAACCATTCCTGGGGCTACACCTGTGACTATCCCCAGTGCAGCCAGCAAACTTTCACAGCACAACAAAGAGGAGGATTTGACCTTGTGTGCACGTAAGCCAGACCACTTTGGTTTTCTTCCTCAGCTAGGACAGACAGCTCTGAATAGTATTTTCCATTGCTTTTAATTAAGAAACTCAGACATTATCCACAGCCTTCTGCGGCTGTACATACATCAGAAAATACAACTTCTTGAAAAGCAGTCAGAAATTCAAAAAGTACAGCTTTCTACAACGCAGCTTATTCCCACATGCACCCCCAGAGAAAACAACCCAAAACTCAGCGCAAAGACCAACACACAAATAAGGTGGAAAGTAGGCTTGCCTTGACACCTGCACAGAGGCTACACCTACACCACCGCTCCCCAAAGCTGCTTACAGTACAAACAAATCCAAAATACTCCATTTAAATTACCCTGCTCCCCCACTCCACCATGCTTGTTCTCACTTACACGGTGCTTCTGCTTGCTTCAAGAAGCCTGCTCTCACTCAACGTGAGTAAAGGTTGCAACAGCCAAGCCTACAGACTTGCAGGAAGAGGACAAAGCCCTCTAAAGCTGCGACACAAATCCAGAGAAGGCTGGAAGTTCAAAGTGAAATGAGGACACTCTGTCCGTGACTCATGCCACCTAGAAACCATTCTTAATTTAAGAAAAAGCGTTAAGGGGATTATTTTACAGAGTGTCACCCTGCTGAATCAACTAGGTTCTGCCTCTCATTGTTTTCCCCAACGCAAATACAAGGTGGCCGGGAACTCTATTTTAAGATCAAAATCAGCATAAAAGCCTCCTGTTCTCACTTACATAGTTACATTTTTAATGCTCTGTTTAAAGAGACAAATAATGTTGTCTGAGGGACAGATACCCAGCTATCCTCCAGGCTTTTTGCGTGACCTATGGGCAAATGCTATGTGACACTTCCTGAAGGGCTGAAATAGCTCTGAATGACACTTGAGCTTCTACAGTGCAACTGAAGTATGAGAGTGCGGCTCCTAATGCACATTCTCACTTAACCCAAATTTTCCTGTGCCTCAGTTTCCCCTTCCTCTATTCCCCCTTCTCAGAGGGCTGATGCAGGAAGCACAACACCCCTGCTGATTTAGTGGATAATCTGGTAACACGGACAAAGATCTCTCAACTCATGTGAGGCTGAAACTTCACATCCACAGAAAAAGACCCCGTAAAACAAAACGAAGAGTGAGTCATCGGCACGTCCTCAAACTGTTTTGCCCGATAGTCATTTCACTAGTACGACTCCCTTCTCCCGGGTGCTCCCAGCAAGCGTGGGGGAGACTGAATGGATTCACTGTAGTCACACAACAGCTTTACAGCTGCTGAAAAAAGGCCTATTGTAGCCCTGCATTTTACTATCTCGAGTAGCATACATTAATTTGCTGTACAGCTTCCATTACCCATCTGATCCTTACAGAAACAAGAGCAACAAATCAGGGTTTGCCAAATTTAAAAGCTTTAACTGTGATAGAGGAAATTTTTTGGTTTTCTAAAAAAAGGGCAACACTTTATACAGCAGAGAATGAAACGATAAAAATTCAGTGTAACAAAAATACTTTAAACTGGTTCTGCCCCTTTTTTTTTTCCTGCTATATCATAATACTGTGAGCCAAATGTCACGATCAGAAAGCAGAGGCAGGCCTGCCATGCACACATGGCACTCTTCTTGCAGTCACTGTCCACTCATGGCTTGCACTTCTGTGCATTTATGATATCCGCTCAATAACCTGAATAGTATCAAAAAACACCGTGAACTCTTAATACGGAACTATTCAGTCACAAGTACGTAGCCCCACTCGACAGTCAGATACGCTGGACTTTGCACAAATACACACGAGTAGATTTGACAGCCCATTTCTAAATGTCTTGATTTTTCTCCGTAGTGTCTAGGCTTGAGTCAGGGAGGAAGGGCAATCCTGAATAAAGCACATTCCTCCCAGCGTTCAACTACTCCACTCTCCCCCTTCTGGAGAAATGAATGCAGCTTCAAACAAATTAAAGGAGTATTTTGTCAGCTCTTTCATTCTTCCCGGTGCAATAAATGAGGCGGTGCTTGGCTGCTCTAGCCCCCAGCAGAGCCAAGTCAAGGCTCACTCTGAAGTACAAATCCCCCTTCCTCCTCCCATACACACAGTGTTAACCCTGCCAGCTGCAAAGAAGCCGAATTTGGCCAGGTCCCCTGAAAACAGCAGCATATCACACCTGCAGCATGCTGCACTGCTAACCCCAAAGAATTAAATGACAGTCTATCAGCACACATCTCGCTGAAATGCAGTACTTCCCTCAAAAGCTACAAGACTAGACAAAAATCACAGGATCTTTTTCTCTGCTTTCTGGCTTCAGAGCCACAGGAACGCAACAGGTGCTGTGCTGGTCTGCACTCAGAAGGCAGAAATACTTCGCTTTTCAGTGAAAGACGAGACAGACAATACCCCTTGCTTTGGCAGCCTGGGACCTTAAGAAAACCTCAAATATCACAAAAGTAGCAGACTGATAAAATGCCACCAGTGGGACCCCTCTTTTCCCCCAGCCTTCATTTCGCAGTGATGCCTCTCTCAAAATGCCGATGGAGCTGAACAGACCGGGCTGATTTTCCATTCTAGTCAACTTGTACATTCTCTACGTTAGTATGACTTGACTCTGATCAAACCCGATGAAAAACCACAACAGTGGAAACAAAGAATCAAGTAAGGAAAGAAATTAAACCCCAGGACAAACTACAGAGAAAGATTCAGCTCATATTTTTAGATTTGGACAGGCTGGTCCACCTCAAAGCCTGGGCAACAGATGAGACTGCCAGCCCCCCCGCCGCTGTCCCCCGGGCAAGCGGTTCTGGGGTGGGCCTGAGCAGAACCACCATGGTACTATCACGCGTCATGGGTCGAAGCCAAGACCAGATCAGAGCAAAGTGGATCGCTAAAAAACGATCCCATTTTGGGACTAGCTATGAAGGATGGAGAAATGGTGGCACCGGGCTGACTGTACACCTCCTGTCACAGGGACAGGGACTCTTTTCCCCAGCCTCACAGAAACGGGCCTGCTGCCCTCCCTTGCCTCTGCCTAGGATCTGGCAGGCTCAGACACACGTTCCCGCTTGATATTTACTCTTTTTCTCACCTAATGCTTGTAAGCACAAACACAAAGTCCTCTCTTTTCTTAACATCCGAGAGAGATTTTATCGCATGATTTTTGGAGCTAGGGCTGCCGGCCCTCACTCACTGCCTCGGTGCCTGTTTACATTAAAAGAGGACTCAGAGCCACGCTCTCCTGCTTACCCAGAGGGGTGTTAGGTCTTCCCAAGTGGTAATCACCCCAGCCTCACTAGGTGCCGACCTCAGACTCCCCCTCACACCCTCTTCAGTGCCTCCTTATCCCAGCGTCTGAGCACAGCACGAAGGCCCGAGTGATACTGACTGCACGACAAGTCAGCGGCCTCGTCCTGTGGCAGGTGACCCTGCCATACGACTGCCTGTGCTCACCAAGGCGCAACCCGCCTCAGCTCCTGGATTCTCAAAACCAAGAGCGCCAACGGATCACAGCATCATAAAATCACAGAAACATTTAGGTTGGAAAAGACCTCTAAGATCATCTAGTCCAACCGTCAACCCAACACCGCCATGCCTAATAAACCATGTCCCAAAGTACCACATATTTTTTTGATGTTTTTTGAACACCTCCAGGGATGGTGGCTCCACCACCTCTCTGGGCAGCCTGCTGCAATGCTTGACCACTCTTTCAGTAAAGAAATTTTTCCTAATATCCAATAATCTGGCCCTGACACAACTTGAGGCCATTTCCTCTCGTCCTATCGCTGGTTACTTGGAGAAGAGACCAACACCCTCCTCACTACCCCCTCCTCTCAGGAAGTTGTAGAGAGCGATAAGGTCTCCCCTCAGTCTCCTCTCCTCCATACTAAAAAAAAATCTCAGTTTCCTCAGCCGCTCCTCGTAAGACTTCTCCAGACCCTTCACCAGCTTCGTTGCCCTGATGAAGAGCTGAATACCATCCACCCACCCTCTCACTGGCCGAGCCAGTCTGGACAGTAATATCCTTTTGTAAAACTTCAATGTTTCGCCTATGAAAAGTAACTGGTGAGCGTTTAGAAAGAGATGTTAAGAAAATGAAGTATGGCATGATTTGCAATGACCAGATACATTCCGGGTTCTTCAAATGAAGGGCTCTAGAAAAAAAGAAGACATTTCATGTTCTTTGGGACAGGTGAGTCTGGTATTTTTTCCTATTACTTTCTGCTTTACTTACTCAGCTCACCTACCTTCTAGCTCTACGAAGTTGGATTTTGAGATGTAGTTATTTGCTGCTATATAGAAAAACTGAACAATTAATATTCCTTAACATTTACATATCTCCAGTGCTACAGAGTACAGGACGCTTCAGCAGAAACCTGCAGTGATCTTCATTGCAGGAAACTTTGGAGGTCTAACCATAAGCTTTTTTTAGAACAGAAATTTGACTAAGCCACAACCAGCTCAGCACCACTGTAGTTTGGTCTTAATTTCTGAGATCAGCAAGACACTGTGAGCAGCTTGGCCAGCAACTAAAATCTTCCAGGCAGAGGAACAAATGTTGTCCTCTGCCTACTCTTTCAATTAAGGAGAGACAGGACACCGTGAAAGATTAAACTCTTGTGTAAGTCCACTTGTCCAGACTTGACTTTTTAAAAAACAAACAAACAAACAAAAAAACCTCAAAACATTGTACTACTGCTTCTGTCACCTCTACTTCTACTTGTTTTTCTTCAGCACAAATCATAACATGAACACTTCAGCAAGTGCCGGGTTTGGTAGTAGGCTCTTTGGGCTGCCAGCTGTCAGATCCAGGAAGCAGGACTGTCACATCTGCCAGACTGGCTCTCACACCTACTCTCTAAGGTAACATCATATATTTTTCCACGTCATACTAGCAATAATATGACATTACATCTCACCATACTATATGTTCCTTCTCTGCCTGAGGACACACACCAAAAAGAGCGTACACACCTTTAAACAAAGGATGCCCAGACAGTGTCTTAAGATGACCGATAGCCTCAGTTCAGTGCAGTACCTGACCACTCTCTTCAACAAAGGGTGTGAGCACTGTCTCCAGTGGCACATGCTCCTGTCAGCAAGTCAAGCACAAACTGCTAGACATAGGTCATTACTGGTCAAGCATCTAACATGCACTTGGCATTGTATAAGCTCCTTAAGGAAGATATGATCCTTCCTTCAGTAGAAGATTTCTTCTTTCTAACTTCTCAAAACAGCCTTCCTTCTCTGAGGCCTACTCGTACCAACCTTCCCCTTTCAGTAATAACTACGAAGAAAAGGGAAGAAAGAACATTAAGAAAGAAAAATGATGAAATGTGTTTTACTAACTGGAACAACTACAAGACAGGATCACTGAAACATGCCTTTCTTTTCATCCCTTCATCCCACAAGGTCCCTATAGGACATGGCTACCTTACTGCTTTTGTTCAGATCAGGCTTGTAGCTTTTGAAACAAGTCTCCAGATAATCCATCCTGCCTGGGCTTTTGGTTGCATTGTGGAGTGGTCCTGGACCACATGAACTGAATCCCTCTTGGGAGGAACTAAACTAGAAGTACCATGTTCTCCATGTCAGTGGCACCAGACTGCTCAGAAGTAAAAGCAACACTAAAATGTAGCTGGTGTGAACCTCAGGATCCCAACACCAAGTTTTTCACTATACAGATACTCCCCAGTTAGTCCACACTACTTGCTAATGTAGGTGTAATCATAAAACCAAATATTCTGCTGTCATTCATCTTTACGCCACCAATAAGAAGATGTTGTTATTATATTCTACTGCAACGTTACAACACTCTAATAGTTACAACAGCCAAAGGATCTTGAATGAACAATGTAGGGAAGAGAGAACAGATCAAAGTAGTTTCAGCTACAATAAGTAACATAATTTCTGTAGTTTTACAATGAGTTCTACTCTTTAAAGTATTTTCTCTTAGTCTTGCATCACAGTAGTGAAGAATGGTTACAGAAGGGAAAAATAAAACAAACTGGATAAAAAGACATAAAAAAGTACTACCTTTCCCCCAACAAACCCCATAAAGATAATAAACTTTAGGCATTAGTTGTAAAGACAGCCAGCAGAAAATTTTAGGCAGTAGTGCTTTTTTAAGGTAATTATGTTGTCCTCTGAGCTTATGTCAAATATCGTCTGGTATTTTTTTCTCACAGTGGATCTTATGTTGTCTTTCCAAATATCATCAAAAAGACCCCCAAGATCTTGACATTTCTCATAACTAATTCAAGTAATAAGACAGTCATCGAACCTTTTTTCAGTGTGTGAAAGGCTAGGAATCCTACGACGTGATGTCATGGTTTAACCCCAGCCGGCAACTAAGCACCACACAGCTGCTTACTCTCTCCCTCCAGCCCCCCAGTGGGATGGGGAAGA
>VZTL01053024.1:0-24928 GCA_013400535.1 Scopus umbretta | reverse complement strand
TTCCCTACTTCAAAACACAAAATAAAAAATACCAGTACTGCAGTAAGTCTAGTTTTCTACTCTTTTCCAATCAGTAATAAAAGGTTTCAATGACATGAATGAAAGAAAGAGGGGATCCTTAGTCAGAAATTCCATTAGAAAACCAACTATGAAAAGCTATAGATAGAAGATTTAGGATTTGTGGTAGTTCTAATTCAAGGGATTACTTCATCAAATCATAAAAAATTTCTGTAGCCTTTCAGCAAGGGAACCAACAATATGCCTGTTTTTTAATAATTATGTAATAATAACCCAAAACATTTTTAGAGTTTGAATCTACTTATTGACATGGGAAAAACACAAGCCAATCTTCCAATGAAAAATAACACTTTCTAGGTCACTGCAGTAGCATGAAATCAATACTGTTTGATACGTTGCTATTTTCCAAGACATTGCTTGTCATTTCTCTACATAAAAGATAAATCAAGACAAAAAGGAAAACTTTGAAATACTGAGATCATTCATTCACTGCACTTCAGAGAAAATATGGGCAGCCATTTTCTACATACCCTAGAAAACAATATAAAAGAGACAAACTTCTAAACTGCGTAAATCTACCTGCACTGTTAGTCACTATTATGCTTAAGTAGGACATCAATGGTGGTTTCCAGTTTTGGTTTGTCTTGCTCTGTTTGTCCATTTTATCACTGTAGATAAGGACTATCTGTATACAGACAGTAAAACATTTAACTTTACACAGAGCAAATAACTTCATAGCATTGAACGGGTCTAGTCACACCAAGAAAACTTATGCATGTACAGGAGTCTTGGATGATTAAACACTTCAAGCTGCTTTAAGCAAGGATTGCTTTTACCCTGTATTAGGTAGGGCCCTCTAACAAAAGGACTCCAATCCTCATATAGGGCTCCACTTCTAATTAAAGCAATCTTTTCCTGATATTGGCATGGATAAACATTTTTTATTTCCTCATCATAAACAGCATGCATTATTATATTTCTTGTATTCATCTGCTGTTCTAGCTAAATTTGGATTTGTAATCCAGTCCCTATCTTCAGGTAGGGATTTGCTTTTGCATGTTTGAAGAGCTCTTCTTTCCAGCACACGACAGTGATGGAACTGCAGACAAGGCCATGCACAATGGTGATAGTGGGCAGAAACTGATTCTGCTTCAGAAGAAGCAAAGGTTGATGTTTAGAATGCAGCGAAGACTGAGAAAATAGCAGTATGATTATAGTCACCCTCTATTTAAAAGTACCTATATTTATTTTGTAAAAAGTTCAATATCACAGAGAAGAAAGAGGACAGAAATGACAGCAACTAGATTACTACTTCTCCAGATTTCATGATAATAATTTACCCCAAATCAGACTATATTTACTAAATACTGGCAAAATAGACTGAACCTTTGCCTTAACTCCCCATGAGTTTCAATAGCAGCTTTCCAGAGGTGCAACAAGAATTGGGCTCCAGTAAGCCTTGAAGGTCTAAGTTCTCTATAAAATATGTCTGAAAAAATTCATTTTGCAGGGGTAGCAGAAGATAGGAAAGATCCAATATTCATTCCCCAAATTAGCCTTCCATCATAGCAGCTGAAAGTTGTAAGTCTACAGAGAGGCTTGTATCAGCATTAATCTTGACTTCTGAAAGGCTGAAGTAGCACACCAGCCTATCCAATGCCCATTACTAGTCACTGGGAATGTTTCTACTGATTTCTAGTGGCACTTACCAGTGCCTTCCTTTGGTTTGGCTGAAACTCTCTGATAAAGTACTTCTTGTTTCTTTAAACTACGTAATACTTTTTTTTGTCCTTTTTTTGGGGGGGGAGGAGGGTGGTTATGGTGTAAGGATTAACCCTTATTCACTTTAGTATATGTATATTTTTCGAAATTGTTAGACTAATTTTAGTAGACTTTCCCTCTACTAAAAAATACATGGGGGAGAACCCCTAATTATATTTCTTAAAATCATTTCATTTTAATTTAAAAACCTGAAAGTTCATAAGAATAGAAATAACCCAAGGGGTAACAGTAATTATCAGGATACAGTCCACACAGATCTTTTTTAAAAGAACATTAAAATCACTATATTATTTTCTTAAATCCCAACAGATCTTTCTTACAGTAAATGCAATTAAAATAAATCCCTTGATATAGTGTCCACTTCTTAATACCCACTGCTTCCTGGTATATCTTAACTGAGCACAAACCACATAGGAGGGAATGAACGATCAATCTGCCCTAAGGAACAGTGGTGATATCTTACAATAAAAATGATGCAAAAGAGATCTCATCGTTGTCATTCACAGTTGTCAAACTCAAAACAGGGGGGGAAAAAATTGTAAGCCTGAGGAGTCTCATATCCTGAATCCACTGTTGGGGAACAAACACTTTGCAGCTTTGGTTATTTTAATGAACACATCACTTTAAACTATGCCTTTCCCATCTGTTCTGCTTTCTAATTACATATGCAAAAAGAAGCTCATTCACAACTGCATCCTAATGGAATCTTAAACAAAACTTGGACGAGGTTTAAATATTCTGTGCACATCGTCTGTATTCAAGGCATCAAGTGGCTTCTCCATGAGGTGTTTTCTTGTTTTCTACACAGAAAGTTGAGGCAAGGCAAAGGATCACTGCACCCTGGCATACAAACCCCTTGCATATAAACCACATATATAACCACAGTGGCATACAAAAGACAAAGAAGAGAGTATAGAGATCTCCCTTTCCTGACACCCTCCTTTCAAATACCAGAACACAAATCTTTCATTGCATGTTTATGCACTGCAGCACTGGGGTTTTCCTAACAACTCAGGTCATATCCCTGGCAAGAGCTAGCAAGTGCATAGCTAATGAATAGCAGACACTGCCTCTGCAGTGCCTCTGCTGAGCAATCGAGCCCTGATTAGCAGATTCTTATCCAAGATTTTAATGCTGGCCAGATCAGGAATAGTGAAGTTTTATTGAATGTGATTGAATAGCATTTACAGCACTTTGAAATCCAGATACAAGCTCATTATGACACTGCTGGTAGTTCCTTGTAACTGTTGTGATCCCTCCTTAGTAGAGCTGACAAGGAAAAAGCAGTTAAGGTATGCCTGCACCTGATCTATACCATCTGAAGAGCAACAAGATGCCTAAACTCTTTAGTCACCTAAATTGTCCTGTTCCCATTACTGCAGTCCACAAAGTGATGGAAGGCAAAGCTGAAATTCTGTAAGTTAAATAGTGATGTTCTAGCCCATCTTGATTAATATTTTTCCCTCAAATGATTGTACATGAAAGAAGATTAAATGCCATAATTCAGGCTTAGATATCTTGTTCAGTGACGAGTCTTCAGTGATAAAAGATAAAAACTGAACCTCGTGTCTTGCAGAGACTTGCTGTGTGAGATCCTGTAGTGGATGCAGTTTCTGCCGTCATGCTTTGGTGTATACCAGTGTTCCAGTGATGTGCAAACAACACTGCCTTGAAATGCTCGCTGTTAACAAGTAAAAGCTACAATATTATTTCATTATACTCATTATCTATTTCTAGCTATGTTTTTTTTAACTCCAAATTTCCTGGTCTGTGTCTCCCGCAAGAAGTTTTTCTCCCTTGACTTCACCCTTGAAATGCCCGACTCATGATGTACTCCCTCCAGCTGTTACGTGCCCTGAAAGTCTCTTAGCCCAGCAAGTACAAAAAATGACCTGGCCTAGCTCCTGCTGTTAAATACAGCAGTTCTGAAGTCCAGCTCCCTTGATGATTCCCAACAGTCAACCTTTGTCTGCTACTACTGATGTTTTATAACACCCACTCGGGCTCAGCTCCTGGACCACGACAGAACCTGAATACTGCTCACTTCTCTCTCTGTTACTCTTTATCCATTTCTACCACATTTTTTTGTTTGTTTGGTTGGGTTTTTTTAAAGCTTCTTTTGGGATTGGCAAGAAAAAAATACATTCAAGGGTATGCTCAGGTTGAAGATTTTTTCCCTAGTATTTCCTACCCAGGTTAAACCTGCTTTTCCTCTAGACAAATATCTTTTCCATCTGATCAAAATTTCAGACCTGAATTCCCGTTTTACAGGAGTTTCTCAGAAGCTGGTTTCCACTCAAATGCTGTTGATTTCTCAAAACTCAGAACCGTTAATGAAGCAGTCTGAAATATTTTTTCTATCTTACTCCTTTCTTCTTTAGTGCTAGAGTGCTAAAATCACGACACATTTTGATAATTTCCTACCAAAATTATAAGTGAAGGCAATGAATTCTTATAAAGAGGTTCTCTTTTCTGAAACAAAATGACTGGGAGGGGGAAATCAGTCAGCACTAGTTAAAGTTTCTGAATATTTAAAAATTGCTATCTGAATCTTTTCTGTATGCAAATTGCCTAGAATGTTAACAGCTAGAGGGAGCTATACTATTCTCTTGTTTGTGCCAACCTTGCACTACCACTGGCCCAATCCTGAGAACAGGACTCTTCCCTACCTGCCTTATTGATTTGCCACTGGTTCCAAATGCTTCTGTGAGACAGACCTTGCTCATGATATTACAGGAGCTCTGATATTATCATTGCCACACATGAATACAAGTTACATGCACTGTTTAATCCGTCTTAGTACATGCGCTTCCCTCTCCTGTTTTTCCTTCAAGAAGCAGAAGCACAAAATTGTGAAATATTGAGATGACTTTTGAAATCTAGTATACAACCAATTCAAGGGTTTTCCAGGGTTTTGTGCTTTTCACAAAGCTAAAGGATAATTATTTTTTCCATCAATGCATATATTGCAAGCAGTACCCAGATCCTTATCCTTTCTCTCCATTAAGAAAACATAGTCTATTTTTAAAAATTACTCTGTACTACATCCATTTTGATGATGAAAGCTCATATTATGCCTTCTATTTTGCTAATAGCAAAAATATTTATTGATATCATATGCAGAGTTGCAACAACATGGGAGAAACAATTTTATTCTTTATTTTAATTTGCAAAATAATATGTTCATTTCAGGATAGGACTATACCACAGCAGAATTCAACTTTTTAGGGCAATGATTTGCCTGAAATCTATGGTAAACTACTAATAAATATTGACTATTCCCTAACAAGTTGTATCCCTTGGAGCCAAAGCATAACACTGTATACAAAATCATTACAATCACATGAGACTGTACTAGGGAAAAAAGCCAGCAGAAAAAGTTAGAAGTTATAACACTAATAAAAGTAACAGTGCTCTTATCAGTGGCATCAAATGTTAATTTACCCACATGGGATTAACTAATCTGATACATTTTAGACACTAACCAGGGAATGAAATTCTGCTAGGATTTTTATTCAATATAAATTAATGAGAACTCAAAGTTCATGCAGCAGAGCATTTCAAAGATTAAACTATAATAAATTAAAAAGCCCCAAATGCACACTCCAACCCTTGTTCTTTAAATTTTAACCTACAGAAGGGAGGAGAATATGGAAATGTTGGCTTTAGAGTAGGAAGGTTCAGCTTTCAGGGTCTGGGGGAGGATTCAAAGCAGCATTTAACTTCATGTGCCCTGAATCATCCCTACTTCTCCCCCTGCCTCCGTTAGCCCTCTGAGACTTTTAGGATGGCATGGCTCCCTGGGCTGAAATTAATCTCTCTGCAGTTTCCATGTTCTTTATTTAAGCTCTTCAGGCTACAGATTGAAACACTTGTTCTGAATGCATTTTTTCTATACTGTCAGTCAAGACTGCTGAGTATAACACTGCTGAGAAGAACTTGTGCATGTCCAGACCAACTCAATATACCCACTCCCACTCCAAAAGGAAAAAAAAAACCCACTACCTCAAACACCTAGACTGCAGATCATACCTAAATAATTTCTGTCTGTACAGAGCAGTATTTGGCAGATGAAGAAACAGCCATAGCTAAAAAAGGAGTGTTCAAGACAGAAATCATCTAACTTGGCAGCAGCATTGCCCAGGCAAGCAAAGACCTAAGAGAGGATAAAAATAGCTTTGTATGCTTTAGTTTGTCTGCCTGTACACCACTGTAACACATCATTCAACTTACACAGAAAACTGTGAAAATAAACAGCATTTTGAAACTTTATAAAAAATGCTGTTATGCTAAAACTAATAATCTCCTACTTCACCATACATGTACAACCCAAGGCTCTATCCCCATAGAGCTGGCTGCTCTATCCTTATAGAGATTATATCCTTCTCTTCTTGAATAAAGCTCATGATTTTTCCTGCATGATGGAATAAGCAAATCTTCATAAGTCTTCAAGGAAATTTCCATTTGCTAAGCCTCGACAAGGAAGCACTACCACAGCTTGAGAGAAATTGTCCAGGGATGTCCCTGCAACTCTGTGACAGCTTTTCCATAACTTCTATTCTCTCCTGATTCACTTTTCTGTTGAAGAAAACCACTTATCACAGACAGCTAGTCCTTCTCTACTTCCAGCTACATGGATACTGTTCCTCCTGAAGACCAAGGGATTTTCCTTATGGCATAAGCCCAGGAAATAAATATGCAGCAAGGGCTTCTAAAACACAAACCACTACTAGCTAAATCACTACTTCTGTAAAAATTGAATCCTATGATTATTGTGCTATAAAAAGGTCTTAAACAGGCAAAACCACATGGCTTAAGAATGGAAAGTGCGATATGATAATTATATGTATTATGGTTAGAATATAGGTTTAAATACAGGTTTTTTGAAACAATGAAAGAGGAAAAAATATCTCCTGTTAATTCTGGGTTTAAAAGCATCTTACACCACAGCTTGAACTTCTGATTTGGCAATGCTAATTAAGCATCATAAAATCAGTCACTTATAAAAGCTAGCTAACGCTTATCAGACCACTGCAATTTTTTCCCCTTTTATTTATTATTACTATTATATAACCTCTTTTTCCTTATTAGTAGCAGCAAAGTATCATTTGGAGGAAAAGAAAGTGTTATTTGCCATAGATTTTAGAAAGCAAATTTATCACACAGATAACTCCAGTAAAAAAAATAATGTACATAACATGTATTAAACTTGATCAATCAAAACATATACCAGCTTTTAGAAAGACATGACACTTGATGACTGGGAGAGTATTTATATCAAGAAAATAAAAATATTAGTAATATTCTGTTGGGGGTTTTTTTAGATAAAATAAAGGGAGGGAAGTTTATAACTTAAGTTTTATCCTGGATTTCAGTTAAATATTGAAGTTCTGTAAGGGCATTTAAGCACATCTGCCTAACAACAGTATCTGTTATGAGAGTTTTCATTAACATACATTTTGAACAACAGCTTTTTTATTCCTTTAATGTTTGCCTACAGGATTTACACAAGGCAGAGGGATGAAATCTGGAGCAGTGAGATTCTCTAACACTGTTTCTGGTTTACGTCGTCTTACACCTCACTGAAGACACCACATCTAGTGCCTGTATCATGAAGTTATTATCCCTGACACCCTCCAGAAAGCTGGGTTGATTGCACCCTGCTGTACTGCCCTTCCAGCACGTGTCAGAGAGACTGAAGTCTTGCATAAGAATGAAGGTATTCCATCTGGAGGTGTTCTGAATTTGTTCAAAGAAAATGGCGTCCACTTTCTCATCTTAATTTTGTGGGTTGCAGCACATTCCTACCATGACATCACCCCTCACTGGCTTCTCCTTGATTCCTGATACAAAAGGTGTCAAGAGCACTAGTTTCCCAGGCTGTGTGCATTTGCATGCATGCACTTGAAAGAGGCGTCCCTTTACCCTGTTTCTCAGTTCACGAGCTCTCTCTTCTTCTTGCAGCTTTTGCTTTCCAACATTATACACCACTTTCTTACTCAACTGTGAGTTGTAATTTTCCTCTGCTATCTTAAATTCAGTGGAGGACCGAAAAGATAGTCAGGGGGCTGCAGCACTCATCCTGTGAGAAGAGGCTGAGGGACCAGGGGTTGTTCAGCCTGGGAAAGAGATGGCTTTAGGGGAACCTTACAGCAGCCCTCAGTACCTACAGAGTGATCATCAAAGGGATGGAGCCAGCCTCTTTACTGAAGTGCATGACAGGAGGATGAGAGACAATGGATACAAACTGAAATGAGATAGGTTCCAAGTGGAAATAACTTTTTTTTTTTTCTTACCATGAGGGCAGTCGGGTAGTGGAACAGGCTGCCCAGAGAGGCTGCAGTCTCTTTCCTTGGAAGTTTTCCAGATCCAGTTGGTTAAAGCCTTGAGCAACCTAGTCTGATCTCAGAGCTGAACCCTGCTTTGAGCAGGTGGTTGGACTGGAGACCCCCCGAAGTTCTTTTCAATCAGAATTATTCTATTATTTTAAGAGTAGCTTCTTATAAGAACACTAGCTTGGCAAATAGGAACAACTACACCAGGTCAGCTTAACTTTAATTAACCAAGCAGATAGCAAATAGCAGAGTATGAGCACAGAACATTCCACAGGTAAAAAGATGGAGGAATACCTTGAGTACAAAGTAGCCATTAAATATAAGTTTTTGCTTATGTTGAGGCAAGATTGTATAATCTGTCTTATACAGGTTAAAGTATTTCATATTATTAAGAGAATAAAAGAAGGGCCTTACTCCCTAAATGCTTGCCTCCTCTCCTTGAATCACTGTTCATTCAAACCTCCCACCTGCAGGTGTTCAAACCTTTCCTGAGATTCTGTTCCTGAACTTGGTACAATAGGTGACATTTCTGCTATAACAGACAATTAATTATTAAATTTATTTGAAATAACCTTTAAACCTGATTTTACACATTTACCTTTCTTATTTTACATTTTTTCATTTTTTCATTCCATATTGCATAACTATCACTAGCAACTATTTTCTACGTATCAGGGTAACACATTAATTTGTGATGTGATATTGACCATATATTGACCATTACTTACTCATTATATCACTTGATTGTATATTTAAATAAAATTCTTGGTACTGGGAAAACTTACTCTCCGAGAAGAGAGTATCTCAAGGTCAACAACCTCCACCTTTTTTCTGGACAGGTATTTTTTTAAGACATTTATAATGTTGCCCAAACAAAGCCAAAACAAACAAACCAACCCCCCCTCTCCCCCCCCAAAACAGAGATAAACATACCATGTATTTCTTGAACTCGTTCTGGAAGAAAAAGTAGGAAAGGGCAAGAAGAACAGAAGAATAGCTATCAAACTCTTATTTTGTAAAGGAAGTTATGTATTAGTGCCACAGATTTGGGAAAGAATGAGATCTTAATATATGAAAATCAAAGGATAAGTTTATCACAAAAGATTTACCAATAGTGTCACAATGGAGACAGTTAATTGGGAGTAGTGTATATTTCATCTTCCTCCAATAGTCATTTGCTAGCATTGTTGGACAAATACTGTAGTCATAAAAGTAAGAACAGCTTAAACTTGCCTTATAACACACAAAACACCATTTTACTACCTTTTCCAGTATTTTGCTACAAGGTCAAAAATTCTGAATATTGTGCTTACAGCTTGCTATACTGAGTAGTGTCAGTATCTGCACAATGACCTTAGAACAGATGCCAGTGCATATTGTGGAACAGCTCAGGAATGTGCAAGATCAAGTGCTGGATCTACAAACTCACTCAGAAATCTGAAAGGCAAGGCATCTGTAATTTAATATTATTCAAAGATCAGGAAAAAGAAGTTTCATACTTGATTCTTAATGGGTAAAAGAACATGAGGAAAACACTTTGGACACAGGATTCCTCAGGGGATAGGGTTTCTACCCATCTTTATTTACAGACTTGAAATTCTTTGTCACATCTGTCCTGGTACAATGCATGTTTGGATCATAGTCAACACCTTAGCATTACAGAGCATTACATTCCTTGCTCTTATAAAACTCTTTAAATTCACAGTAACTGAAATAGTTTTTAGTTGCCCCCAATTTTCTCAACCTTTGTACAATTTTGCCTGACAAANACTAAGCTGAAACCAGAACAATGTTCTAAGGCTGCGCAATGCCAAGCACCATGGAAAGTGATCTAAAATAGCAGCTTGTGCCATGTTAACAGCCCTGGAGCTACAGTCATCAGCTGAAGGATGGCATGCTAGTCAGAACATATTGTGTTACACTCTATCATGCCAAATCTTCATTGACAAGTTTCTCCAGCACCAAAGCTGGGTTTCGGAAGTGACAAGCCTCAGGAATCAAGTAACTGCAAAATCTCCACATACAGTCCAGCATTCCAAAAACACAGCAATACTTATTACACATCTTCTAATAGGGCTGATGACTTGCAGCATGACTTATTTAATGCATGCCTAGGATAAAAAGATGATGATAGCAGTGCCAACAAAATGCCTGATCCAAAAGATGTCGAAGTCAAAGGACATCTTTTCATTAGCAGGTTTTGGATCAAGCCGTGAAATATGTCAATGCACTCTTGTTTCTGACTGCCACCAAAACCACTGCACACTGCCATAAACTTAACAACGCCTCTGCCACAGCCACCAGCTTTTTACTATCAAGCAACCTTTTAAAACTTTTCTTGGTGATCTCTGTCTTTATGATGTGATGGCTCTTCCCATCAGCCATAAGCCTGGAATCTGAGGTCATGGAAATAGCTGTGACATCAAGGGTACCAGTACTGCAACAGATTTAACATATCTCTTTTCACAGAGTTAAAGTACCACATGGCATCATATGCAAACAGCGCCTTAAGATCAGTCTTCTCCCATATGAAAGGATCCTTTCCATGGAAACAAACTTTGTGGGAAAGCTGAAGTCCTTGAGCTCCTTCTCCAGAGAAGGGAATTAACTTTCTGTACGGACAACCTGCAAGTATCTTTACACACTTCCCCCTGCCCCCAATATCCAGACATTATTTGCTCTTAAACTGAGTTTCTGGACACTTCCAGGGATTTTAATTGACTGTGCTAAGCCACCAATAAAGAGACTGAAAACTTGCATGAAAAAAACCTTCTTTCTATAAGGGGATAATTGTTACAAAAGACTAGCTTTATCATTTGGAGTTTTCCTCTTATATTTGACATGAGCTCTTCTTTCAAAGAAATGCTTAGATAGATTGGTAAACCACATTTTATAGGTTCATCCATCTATTTGGCAAAAAGTTTGATGCTCAATTCTGTATTCTAGAAGCATATTCTATACTTTCAAACACATATAGTTAAGAAGAACAATATAATCCCTCTGGGAGTAAAAAGAAATCAAATGTGGACATGGTACATTAGCTTAATAAAACCCAGGAAAGACATTTACGAACTCTCTGGCCTGAGGGTCCCTTTAGGAACAAATACAAATGGTTCTGTTTTTTACATAATCTTCCTTCACTAGCACTATCCACAGGAGAAAGTGCATCATATACCTTCAGTGTGAACCAGACAGTAGTATTCAGATGACAACTACTTTCTAAAGTGTGTCCTAATTTGTTGAAAGCAGTTTACTGAATGAGCTCTACAGCCACTGTGTGTCAATGTAGCTTTGTTTCAACAGATCTGAATTCACGTTATTCCTGCTTTATGCTTTCCATGTAAATTATAAAAAAAAAGACCAACACTCCCTCCCTTAAATACTAAAAAAAGAAAGGGTTTTATATGCTAAACTTGCCTGGAAAATTAATGGAATTTAGGGGCCAGATTTTCTTATGCACATTTGCAAATCTCTCTCTTCTTCGCTTTCCACTTTCATGTAACCTCTTGCAATTTAGCTCATTCCTATTAAATTTGCCAAAAAAATGACAAGTTTCTATGCCTTTAAAGTCCTTAGTTCTTCTTTGTGGGGAGTACGAAGGGAGAGCATGTTTTAAATACAGCTTGTCAGAAAGTTGCATATACTCATTATTTAAAACTCTGTCAATACTTACTAACCGGTACTACTAGTGTTGATCAATGTCAAAACTAACTGTAGGCATAATTTTTTGAATTAAGTTTTATAGACCCCCACATTCAATGCATTCAAAAAATCTTCTGTTCGGCTGGTATTGTTGATAGTTTAAAATCATCCACAATAGCAGCCCATATTAGATTTCCAGCATTAACATTATATCTTAAATAAGGTTATCAACTTCTGTTGAGGCACTATTATGCCATTCACACGGTTTTGTGGTATTCCGTGTCACAAAGTAACGTCAGTAGCCTTTGTCTCACACACAAGAATAAAGTTAATAGTACCACCTCTGCTGGGCAAAAGTCTTACTTCTGCAAAACACTAACAATGAGCTTCTGGTATTATGGATAAATAATACCTATATTTAATTGGAAATTTTGGAAGTAAACCAGTCAATTTACATTTGTTACAGACAATAAAGTGCATAATTAAATTACTTTCTGTAATAGATTCTAGCACCTTGACAGAAAGCTGAAATCCCACAATGCTAATCATTACTCTGATCAGCAGCATCCTGTTCTTTAGCTGTAATCTTTAGACCTTTTTAAAGATAAAAGCCAAGATTACAGCCTTCAATTTCCTTGCTTGCAAAGTGAATGAATGAATGGTAAGTTTCTGAAATCATGATAAGCATCTCTATAGCTAAGCTTTTAGCTGTGTTTCATGAGTCATGTTAGACTATGCAGACAATGTATTTTTGCAGTTATGCAGCCAGCTGAAAAATGTAACCTTCTAAACAGGAAACAGAAAAACTTGCCAGCAGCTAAGGCCCTAAAATAAGAATGCTCCTATTTTCAGGGAATGGAAGACTGAGAGAAAGGGGAGAAGCTGTTTTTGGGTGACCAAAAATGATACGGCTTAACGATTCTGGTAACTCTAATGCTCTTGTCAAACCAAAGGCTTTATTTATGTTGTTTCCCTAGCACTATTAACTTAGGAGTTTGTTGTAGGATTTACTTCACAGCCCCAACTTCTTTTTTCAGTAACTTCTGGATCTATGCCAATAGGGTAAATCAATTGATTTGGAGGTCTCTCTTGTCATCCTTTTTACTTGCAGTTAACTTCCCCTGTTCTTTTAAACTTCCTTGCTTTTGTAGGAGAGTCTGAGAGGCTGAAAGTGTTGCAATCATCCATAAAATTGGATAAGCCTGTAGATTTCCCCAGCAAACCCTGTCATTGTGACTCCAACCTCATGGAGGGACCATCTGTAAGAAAACAAGATAAGAGCATAGGAATTGCCATATCACACCTAGTGAGCTGGTAAGCTAGTAGCTTTTCTCAAAGGGTGGCCAATACCACATATTTATAGCAAGGTGCTCCAGCCTCAGAGCAGACAGCTGCATAGAAAACATTCCCTGTGAAGGGCTCAGTCTAATTCCTTTAACTAAAATCTAGCCGAAACCTGAGAATGGGAATATTTAAAATAATTTATTGCAAGTTCCTACTCAGTTTCTGGTATTCTGCTTTGATCCCCAGCTATAGTACTCCTTTCCAGATGACTTTGGGTGTGGCTCATCAAACAGTCATTGCTGGGCAACACGTTGGTGGTGGCCTTAAGCTGCATTTCACATTACTTAAAGTTTCAAGAGAAGAAAAGAGCTAAAGCATCATCACCAGTGTGTTTAAGACAATAAATTCCACATATACGTAGAATCTGGTTTTGCCTTGAAACTAGAAGTTCATTTGTCCTGGTTTCAGCTGGGATAGAGTTAATTTTCTTCCTAGTAGCTGGTATAGTGCTGGGTTTTAGAATTAGGATGAGAATAACATTGATAACACACTGGCATTTTGTTTGTTGTTAAGTAGTGTTTATACTAGTGAAGGACTTTTCAGCTTCCCCTGCTCTGCCAGGTGCACAAGAAGCTGGGAGGGGGCACAGCCAGGACAGCTGACCCAAACTGGCCACAGGGCTATTCCACACCATATGGCGTCACGCTCAGTACAGAAACTGGGTGAGTTGGCTGGGGGGGGCAGAGATCGCTGCTCGGGGACGGGCTGGGCATTGGTCAGCATGTGGTGAGCAATTGCATTGTGCATCACTTGTTTTGTATATTCTTTTATCGTTATCTATTATTACTACTTTCTCTTTCTCTGCTGTCCTATTAAACTGTCTTTATCTCAACCCACGGGTTTAACTTTTTTTTTCCCTATTTTCTCCTCCATCCCACTGGGGGGGGCGGGAGGGTGAGCAGGCGGCTGTGTGGTGCTTAGTTGCTGACTAGGGTTAAATCACGACATAATTAAAGTAATTTTTAGAGATTGCTCACAATAATTGGGCTCATAATTAATAGCTTCTCTGGTCTCTCAAAAACTGTTATTTTTAAAATTTGGCACGCAACTTTTTCTTCCTGATAACTGAGCACCATTTTGGCCTAATTTAGAAACTGGGTAATCACAACTTGGGAGGAAGGGGAGTAGGAACAAACCCACAACAAAAACCCCACCTGGAAACTAACATGTACAAACAACAAGCATCTCTATGTATTCAAAACGTGTTATGGGGAATGTTGCTGACCAGCTGCTAAAGTCAACAACTTAAATAATCCCAGCACTGGCTTTTGTTGGAGATTCTTTCCCTGCCATAGACAGTGGACAACTTGTTGGTACTGAAGAGAGCAAAACAGTTCATGTACCATCTCTCTCAGTACATACTGAAAACAACTTGGCTTGTGTATTAAAAGAAACATCTAATTTCTATATATTCTACATTTGGCAGAATACTAGCTAAAGCCCTCTCAGTGCAGGACTATGCTATACCCAACAATGTTTCCTTCCCAGCAAAAGCACAGTACCCTGTTTTGCTCAGCAACAATCTTGTTTAGTCCTCTTTTACAACATTGCCCAACGTCACCTGATTCTTTCCTCAAAACCAAGTCATCTTCATATCACCCAGTCTGTACTAGCAAAAGCTAAGAAGCCAGAGATGCCTATAAAATAACTTATGGCTACTCATTCCTGATCTATAAATATTATGTAGTTAATAGATACAGTCAAGCACCTATTTTTACATACCGTAGGATCCTGTGATCCTTACAAACATCCGATCATTTCTGACAACTTTCTTAACCAGAGCAGAATTAGCTCATGGGGACTAAAGTGTCTTAAAGCCCAGCAGGAATGCTAAATTTGGTGGTAGTCAATATTGAAAAGCAAAGACATCTAAAATACAACTTTTTAAAACGCAGCTTTTCAAGCTTTCTTCTTTTTTTCCACTGTTTATCAAATATACAGCCCCATTAATCTTAGTAAAACATTGAGGGATTTAGAAAATTACCATTCAAACAAATTTTGTCACAAAGAATATTATATATATATATGTCACAAAGTTCATCCTAAAAGAAATATAAATCTGTCCTAGAAGCAGTCAGACAAGTTTAGGGCTCTGAAGAGACAATAGCTCATTATCAATACTCAGTTGTTTCTTAGTTGGCAAACAAACTACTGAAGACATCCAATACAGAACAATATTATCCTATGTGAATAATATATCACAACTAAACAGATGGATCACTTCTGACAGAGAAAAACAGGGCAGACAGTGGGAGGAAAGGGTTAAACTACTATTGATATTTCTTCTGAGGGTTGCTTGGTCCTTAGCTGTCCTTCAGCACAACAAATCTCCATACAGAGAACAACACAGAAAGTATAACAGTTTTTTTGGGTTTTGGTTGTTTTTTGGGTTTTTGTTTGGTTGTTTGTTTGTTTTAAATATCTGGGTCAGCATAAGCAAACTGTTACTTCTTAATTACACCAACGCTTTCTCACCCTTTAGTGTTATAGTCATCTGCCATTCTACACAAAGCTGAATCAAATCTCAGCTACCATGATGACCTAATAAAGGAAAATTATTCTCTCTCTTGCTCAAGGGAAGGATTTTCTCTTGCTCAAAGCGGTCTGAGTGGGATCTATACAACACTATCACTCACCTCTTCCCTTTTCACCTAGGGACTGGCTATACAAGGCTTGTGTAAAGCTGAAGTTTTCTAAAGTGCTCTTGCTCAGTATAAGTTGATGCACTTTTTTCTCCTTCAAATGTACACGCACCTGTGTCATTTTTATCAATATTAAAGTGAGTCTTACACACAAACAGGTTAAAAAATAGTTTCATCTAAGAAAATGGGATGAAACAAAGTGCCACCACCAGCAAATCTATGATGTGGGACTGGATGCCAAGTCAGACTCTTCCAGATACAGAGATATTTTTTGTGACTTACATAATAACTCACATGCAGAAAAATGAGTATTAATGTTCTGTCTCGTACTGTGTAGCTCAGATTTATTTGTGAATAATGTAAGTCTAATTGTGAAGGCTGAAACATGAATAATAGCTGCACTCTCCCATCCTGCAGCGAATAGCCTCATTTTGTCACATTATTTCTTTTCTCCCTTGCAGCATATTACTGTACTAGGGGGTTATAATGGTAGCCAAATAGCTCCCATTTCTAAGAGCATTTATGCTTGTTTATGACTTATTTGGGAAAGGCAATGCTCTGGCTGTGCTCAAAGAAGCTATCTACCGGTTGCACTACACCCATCTATGCAAGGAAAACCTGTATTTTGTGTGCAGAAGAGAGTGAAACACTCATATGGTCTTGATAAGAGGCACCTATCCAGGAAGAAGCAGTGCATTTTCTGTACACTCACTGCACCTTTGCCTCAATTCCAGATGATTCTCACACACCTCTATATCTTCGTCTGAAGTATCTGTAGATACAGCCTAGCCTATGATATCTTACCTGTCAGCCTCTGCTAGTCCTAAATGTACTAGACCTGTCAAAAAAGGTTGGGCAGTTTTCCTACATTGAGGTTTTTTTAATCTCAGATGTTTCCATTGATCTGTGCAAACACAGTAGCTCCATTGTCTGAGGAAGTACAAAATTGTCTAATTTGTTGAATGTGTCCACTCCAGTGCAGGCCAGTTCCTTGTGAGGCATTGGGTTGAGGAGGCATCTAGGAGAACTCCAGTGTGTCATTACCATCCATTTTTCAGCCAAAGTCTCATCTTTTATATTAACTCTAAGATTTCATTATAAAGTGTGTCAGCTCTTTAAATAGGATAAAACTCCAATCCCTGTTTTAAGAATTGAAATTAGACACCAGAGGCAACATCTGCAATCTTTATATAGATTGATTATATAATTTAGTGCCTGATTTACAAGGATTGATGTCCTTCTGTGAAAAATTGTCCTTATGCAGGCAAGAATCTGCCATTGGCAATACTCTTCTTGCACTAACACCTATACATCATCTGACTAATACTAACACCTCCACGTACCGGTGATACTTCTGTAAATGTAAACTTGATGAATGTTTCCAAAACACATACCAAATAAATGCCATAGAAGTTTAATGACATTTAGAAAGAGTGTAAGAACTTTTAATGTATCTTATGACTCATTTGTGTGAAATTTGAAGAAGCTTTGAACAACAAGAAAGAGGAAGACCACATATGCTATACCGCCTATAAAGCTCAACTATAAACTTGTCTGCCACCCCATGTTTGAGACCATTAGCTCCTGCTCAAATGCAAATAACAATATAAGTATTTGGAGTGGACTTGGATTGCTAATCAGGTCTGCCTTTTCAAGAAAACAGAGATGAAGCCAGTAAGAACACCTAAACAAATTTCTCAACTATTTACAGGTTAAGGTCTCAGTGCTGCTTGAGAAACCTTCAAATTAAACTCTGAGCTTTTAGGATTGTCAAAAGTGCTGAATTTGGCTACTCTGAGGATAAACAGCTAGAGCTGCACCATCCCTAAGGACAGAGGAAAAGTATATCTGTGATATAGACTGGTCTGGCTGCCTACTCTCTGCCATCAGCCCTGCCAGAGCTGTTCATTAGCTTCAGAAACAATTAATGAACTAAGTTGAGTTATGTCTGAAAAAAGCTAGCTGCTCAGCAGAGCCAGGGAAGATCTGCTGTCCCCAGCTGTCTGGGGCCCTAGACAGCTGCCCATCTGCCTCATATCTCCAGCTGGACTTGGAACTGCTGCCTCTGCAAACGATTGCTGTAGAAAAAGTTTCACACACAAAGTTTAAGAGAGAGCTCAGTATTATTTTTTTCCTCCTCCCCATCTAGACATGTATTAAATAAGCCAATTAGGTATTTTGAACACTTTAATTAACAAATTAGTTATGAACTGGAAAAAATGGTCATGCTTTCTCTATTCATTGGGCTATGGTAAATTAACATAAGCTAATGATGCTTTATTTTTATCCAATTATTTGAGCTTCACTTTCCACAGACTTTGTTTCTTGGATTGTGTTTTGAATGAAAAGGGTGATGTTTTTCCTTTTTAAAGTTACTTTTTTAACACATCAGTCTGGCCTGGATGTACACTGGTGGTTTTTTTTCCCCTTTTTGATGCTTCTTTTACTGCCTCTTCACAAAATCTGCTATCTTCTTGCAATGCATGTTTTTTCCTACTGCCCCATATATTGCTCCAGAGACTAAAAGAGCCTGTGGCTTCAGAGGATGAGCTAGTGCAAACGTTTTTATTTGTATTTTGAAGAATTCCTTCTACAAAATGTAAATATTTATGAAAAATGTTTCATTAGGGCCAGATCACTGAAACACAGAAAACAAGTGCTAAGGTCAACTGAGTGGCAATCACAACTGTCTTCAAAACAGAGATACAAGCATTGATGGAGCCCAAAGTGAGCTGCATTACAAAGCAAAGTGGGTTGCCTAGCTATTTATTTTGAAGTTTAGGAAAAAGTAAAATTGATTACGTGGTAGGAGATGAGGCAGATAAAGACATACAAAAATTATGTAAATCCAGCAATAATATTTGACCATGAAATAATAGTGATGAGGGAACAAATGCCTTTCCTACATGACTCTTAGTTCTAGTTCCAAAAGAACTTGCAAATGATAAGCTGAGCCTGAATTATCTGTGGATTTTAAAAGAAGAAAAAACCCAGAGGTTGAAGGTAGTTTTATATGAAAATTTCACTAGGAATAATACGAAAAGGTCATGTTACTAATAAAATGGAAGTGTTTTCATTTACCCTCACAGGTAAAGAAGCTTCTAAAGGAACTATGTCTAGAAGCAAATAAAAAAAAACCTCAAAAAAAAACCCCCAAAGAAACCAAAAAACCAAAACAAACCCCCAAAAACTCCCACAAAATATTCCAGAAATACTGCTGTTTATACTGTGTGTGCAACACAAAGAATGCTATGTCCACTGCAAACATATTTTTTAAGGTTGCATTAATAAATGAACCACTAGAGAACTATTTTTTTCAGTCATGAATAACTCATTTTCCACATTTTTTAAATGTAAAAGTAATTATTTAATAGGTAACAACATTTAATTTACCATGACTTCTGATCACCTAATTTGATCTACTGCATATTATATGGTATAGTTTCAGCAAATAAACTGTATGGGATTGTGCAACATATGTATCTAAAACACTTATTTGCAGAAAGGGAACTGTTGTTTCTTTATTTAAAGGCAACCATGTTTTAATTATTTATACATTCTTACTCCGCAAGAGCTGTCTTACAGACAAACAAAAGTTAAGTGGATGGTACTACTCTTTTTCTCATGGTTGTTACTGTTCTTTTATGCTTTTCTATCCAGTACTCTTAAGTGCTTACCTACTTAGAAAAGAGACTCTTCAGTAACCTGGGCAGTGAATTTGCAAACCACTGGCAACTCTATAATAACTTTCCTCTAAGAGGTTTTTAATCAAAACATAATGAGTTATGTTGCACACATGCACTTTTAGTGTGCCCAAAGGTCTTGTCGGCATAAAGAGATTGCAGTATTTAAGGTGATGATCTACAGTATGCTAATTACTGCACACTAGATCCCTCCTGTCCCTATTTGGACAATGTTAATGCAGAGTGAGCACCTCCTTACTTTGAGACTCACACCCAAACCAAATTCCTGGCAAGTCCCGTGAAGGGACAAGCCCAAACAACTCACAGAATCCAGGCTGATGCTAACCATCCCTTTTACAACCACTTTGTCAAAAGGAAATCTACATAAAATACTTCTTGTATCCCACTATAGAAAAGCAATAAGGAATTGGAGAAGTAGTGATACTGGTGAGGCTATTGGAGGTTTTAATAGCAATGCTAAAAAGAGCCTAGGCCAGGTGTCCCCAAATTTTTTTATAAGGCAAGACTCTCACAAGCATTTTTTTCATATTGGTAGAGCTGTTGCAGAACAGATCTGATTGACTTACTGGCAATGATTTGGGGAATAAAAGAATCCTATCCCGTTATAGGTAAGTTCTTGCATCTTCCACAAAGAAGCCAAAATTTACAACTCCACTGAGAAAAAACATACTGTCTCAATTACACCTATGCCAACACTTAAAATTTCTGACACTTCTTTTATAGACACATCAGTAATTCTGATAACAGGTCAAGGTCAGCACCCTGATTAAAAAGCAACATGAAAGCCTAGAGAGGAGTTACATAGTGGTGATAAAAGGACTACTTTTTGAACATCAACTGTCCTACAGAAACTTCCCCTCCTATTCCATTATCAATTTCATTGGCAGCTTCAGATTCCCCCCTAATACTGGACTTAAAAGACAGCCCTGGATGCCAAATTTCTTCTTTTTTTATTCCACTGTGCAGAAGATAATTTCCATATATCCAAAGATTCATTATGTCCTTCAGACTTTCACTGTCTGCTGGGATTCTTTCTGAAGTTTTGAGACTTTGCTCAGTTTCAAGCAGCTTCCAGTTATATTATATAGCATTGCATTATGTTGAAATAATGTAGAAATTCTTCCCTAAATTAAAATGGTATGAGGTGGATGATGGGCAGCATTAATTCTTGTACTAGTGAGAAGTGTAAGGTCCAATAGCTTGGGAAACATTAAAAGGAAGATTGATAATGCATTATATCAAACGTGTGCTAAGAATCCTCCTTATGATGTGATGCAGTCCATTGATTCTACTGATGGCAGGTCATCAGATGTTAGACCTTGTAACCTTGACATCACATATGCAAAGGCTGCCGTAGATAAGGTTTTTAAAAAGCTTCAGCATAAGCTAATTGAAAACTCTCCTTTCCTCCGATGCCAGTTTTGTTAGTAAGGTGGTAGCAATACGGACTACTTTTGCAGGACAATATGTCTGACAAAAATGGAAGGAACTCTGAAATCTTTGTGTCTAGTCTACTATCTAGATTTCAGTTAAAGTGTTTTACAGTGCTGTCAATAACTTAATGGCATATATTGATATGCCAATGTGAATGACTCCTGTGTCAGTCATTTTGAAAAGGAACATTAAGGATTTTTTTCAAAGGTAACACATTCTCATATTTCTCCAAATACTACATGGGCTCACTTAATATGCTTAGAAATGTTTGGTTTACGTAGGTATGGAATGTGAGCTGATAACTGAGAGAATATCCAAAATATTTTTAAGACATGCATCCAAAGTAAAAAGTTTTAGGATTTTATAGTATTCAAAGTATTTAACAACGTTTGCATATATTTAGATAAAAGTGATAGTGACAGGAAGAAAAAAGAAAAGCCACATCCATATTTCCTCCTCTGTGGTGCTTTGTTTTATCGTACAAGCTACAGACATTAAAAAAATAATCTGTACCTTTGTTATACTGGCACTGAACAGCACACCAGTAATTTTTATAATTAAAATATATGAAAAAATATTACAATGCAGTATAGTGCTAAGACTTAGTTGTTTAAAATGAAAAGTTATCTAACTTTCAGAAGGATAATCTGATAGAATCTGACTACAGCAACCTTTGCCTGGACAGTTGTTAATTCAGTGCTGTTTAGCTTTTTAAATTCAAGCTTTTGCTTATAAGCCTTTAACAGAAGTCAGGAGTCACCACCCTCCACCTTCCCCAAACCTACTTTCACTATGCAATTCATCGCATCCTTCCAGTCTCCACATAAGTTTTGCCACACCTTAAGATTCAAAGGTTCTTCACCCTCTTTCTTTGCACAGCACTAATTCCAGTAAAATATGTTGTTAAGTAGTAGTATAGCAGAGGAACCATCTTCTTCTGTTCACAAGGAGAAAAAGACAAAACAGCCTACGTTTTCTAGGGCCTTCTTGTTCCCTACTTCTTTCCACAATAATACAATGAAAGCATTTTGCTTGCTTTTCACAGCCGCCATGATTGAAAGTGCCCAGGAAGGCAGAAGAGGGAAGGCAGCCCACGAGACACTTGCGGTGCTTTGGGGATCAGCAAAAGAGAGAGCTGGTGTAAAATGCACACATGCATTGTGCCCCCAGGCCTCTAGCTCTCCGGGATTATGGAAACACAGATTCACAGTTTGAACAATTACACAAATCAAAGGCTCTTACTCACTGACATAGAAGTTGGGGCTTCTAATTTTAATACCTTTTGGTATGAATTCACAAGAGACTGACAGACCTGCAGGTAATCACTGAATATTAGTTTCTACAATCAGCATTTTTTCCTCTAATTAAAAATAACTCCCCCCCCAAGAAAAACTCATGATACTTCTCTTTGCTTACCCTAACAAGAAACAAGGATCAGAACAGGAACAACGGGCAACACAGAAGAATATAAAGCACCAAGTAAACAGATTTGGAGAGATTAACTTTTCTAATCAAGTTGTACTCCATCCAACCAATCTGCATTTTCTTCGAAATAAGTATATGTACTAATTTGTAAGTCAGTGAAGGCTTACAGGGCTGTGAGTAGACAGCTGTGGAAAATGTAAAATATTCTCACATACTGAGATAGCAGAATACCCTACACATACACGCTGGAGGCTCAGTTTCCAGATCAATGCCGTTCCATGAAGCTTTAGTTCTGTTTGCCTAGATCACTAGTTATGGGATTTGTAAACAAAGTGGTATCAAACATTAGAAATAAATTTGTGGATGCTTCTGCTTTTGAAGCCTCCTAAAAACTGCCAAAAATACTAACCTCTAATGTGCATCCTTTCAGTTGCAGTGTTTATAGCAGGAAACTGAACCAGAACAACTACAATCATAACTGCAACCTTCTTAATAACATGATGTGACTGTTCAGTAAATCAGTGTCTTAATCAATAGAATAAAGTGTACTATCTATTCTGCTAAAGTATTTTGCTAGTCTAGAGTAAGTACAATGAAAACAGCAAAGAAAAATACAGTTGAGCTGAAGACTAGAATTTTCAAATGCATGTTTCCTTAATGTAAAGGATCTGGGGCTAGATGAGGGGGACTTCTTTCCATGTAATGACTTGAGCACAGTGTGGTTTAAATAGCACATTTGATTTGGGACCCTATTAGCTGATAATGACTCTTTGGAAAGAAAAAAAAAAAAAAGAATTCTCTTATTAGTGGTTTGATTAGCAGCATCTGCAATTGCATGATGTTGTAAAATAGCTCAGCATTAAAACTGAGCTATTTTCCATCTTTTGTAGAAGCAGAAACACAAACATAGTGAAGGCTGAGTTCCCATGTTAAACACATTCCTGAATTCTGCAGTACTTTTACTGGCACTAGGATTGGGAAAGCAAAATTAGGTAATGTACATATTGAAGAGTCAGTTTTTTAAAGAGTGTATGCTAGGCTTCATAGTTATTAAGAGATGGATGACAACAGTCTAAAGACGTTGCTATTTAAGTAAAGAGATGCGACTAAATTTCAAATAACCTTTTGATAGAGGAAATTAAGTAAATGTTTGATTAATGACAGCACTGTAGATCCATATTGCTAAAGAAACATCATTAAAAGAAACTGCACTGTAGTGATTATAAGGGTAAGAAAGGGGAGGGTAAATATAATTAAAGGAAAAAAAATTAAATTCCAAATGTCTGATTTGCCTTTCACTTACAATAGAATAAGTAGTCTAGTAAACTAAAAGGAGAAATAGTAATCTAAAATCAATTTGAAGATCCTGCCCACCAAGGTGATGCAAAGCTTTATTTTATTAAAGTGATTCTAGTGACTTTTTTCTGTTTTAGAACAAGGAATAGAATGCAAATTAACGTAATTGTGATGAGATACAGCAGAATTCAACCTAAACGATGAACAGTGTTTTACAATTAAACTGTTCCTCAAGTACTTTCATCTGGACAATGAACAGTTGAAAACAATTTAAGGGACCCAACAGCCTATCAAAACCAATGTTCAGACATATTGTAGGTCTCCCATGTCTACAGCTTGGCTCCCTTAATTGTGCAGGTGGCCCCAACCCATTCCCTGAAACCACATACAATTCACCTCAAGCAGATCCTACCACGTCAGTGTTGTCATTGACATAGAATCATAAAATAGTTTGGGCTAGAGGGGACCTTTAAAGGTCACCTAGTCCAACCCCCCTGCAATGACCAGGGACATCTACAACTAGATCAGGCTGCTCAGAGCTCCATCCAACCTGACCTTGAGCACGTCCAGAGATGGGGCTTCTACTACCTCTCTGGGCAGCCTGCCACAGTGTCTCACCACCCTCATAGTAAACAATTTCTTCCCTATATGTAGCCTGTATCTACCCTCTTTTAGTTTAAAAACATTACCCCTTGTCCTATTGCAACAGGCCCTACTAAAAAGTCCCCATCTTTCTTATAGGGCCCCTTTAAGTACTGAAAGGCTGCAATAAGGTCTCCCCACAGCCTTCTCTTCTTCAGGCTGAACAACCCCAACTCTCTCAGCCTGTCCTCGTAGGAGAGGTGTTCCAGCCCTCTCATCATTCTTGTGACCCTGCTCTTGACCCTCTTCCACAGGTCCATGTGTTTCTTGTGCTAAGGACTGCAGAGCTGGATGCAGTATGCCAGGTGGGGTCTCACCAAAGTGGAGTCAGGAGCAGAATTACCTCCCTCGACCTGCTGGCCATGTGTCTTTTTATGCAGCCCAGGATACAGTTGGCTTTCTGGGCTGCAAACACGTGTTGCCACCTCATATCCAATATTTCATCCACCAGTACCCCCAGGTCCTTCTCCTACAGGGGTGCTCTCAATCCCTTCATTCCTCAGCCTGTATTGATACTGGGGGTTGCTCCAACCCATGTGCAGGATCTTGCACTTGGTCTTCTTGAGCCTCATGAGGTTCACACGGGCCCACTTCTCGAGCTTGTCCAGGTCCTTATGGATGGCATCCTGTCCCTCTGGCACATCAACAGCACCACTCAGCTTGG
>VZTL01053023.1:2039-39255 GCA_013400535.1 Scopus umbretta | reverse complement strand
TCAAGGGATCCCAGCCTAGACAAGGCTAAGGACTGCAACCCAAGTTCAGTGAAATAAAGTACTACATTAGGGAAAATACAGGTTAATGACCTCACTCAAACTGAGTTGTATCAGGTTAATTAACAAATGAAATATTCCATTTTTGATTAAACTGATCCCAGACAGAGTATTAATTGAAACTTTTTCTAATGAAAAATTGAATACTAATCTGCAAAATGAACATTTTCCAGTTGACCATGCTGGACCGATATTTTTTTCTGGAAAATAAACAAGTTCCTGCAGAATTACCCTAAAATATATCTTGAACTATGAAAACAATCATTTTCTCTCACTTTGACAGCTATTGTTCATAGCTGCTGCCCATCAACATTTCTCTTACTTCCAAGTAACATGAGAATTTGCTCGATTTCTCAACCTCTGCTGAGATAACTCACAATCATTTTCCCTTTTAGGGTTGTTTTTATATCATAGAATCGTTAAGGCTGGAAAAGACCTCTGAGATCATCTAGTCCAACAGTCAACCCAACACCACCATGCCTACTAAACCAGTAAATCTGGTTTAGTAAAAATCTGAATGCTATACTACTGTTCTCTTTCAGCAAACTCAAATTCTCAAACTTTCTAACTTTTAAAGTGGAAAAGCTTAAAGCTTTCCACTTTTTCTTTTTAGGCATACATTCTTTCTTGAACTTACATATTCGCAAAGAAACGGTAATAATTTTATCAGAGAGGTATCATCCACACTCTGGAGTTGCCCCTTCAGTTTGTGGAGCAGTAGATAGCTGTGCAGGGGGCAGAGGGTGTGTGCAGAGCGGGGAACACCCCAGCACATTTGTGCTAAGTGGGGCTATGTGCCATGGCAACTGCATTTTCTGCACTGAAACTCTCCCTGATGTGAAAAATCTTGCACAGTATCTGCAAGCAAACATCTCCACAGGCTGCTCTCAAATCATGTCTAACTGAAACACATCCAAGTCACAAGACTCATCTGATTATCTTGGTAAGACCTGATGGATGTGTACACACATCTGTCATTTGGAGTGCTAGAAAATAGCTCCATTTTTTAAATGATTGGGAGAATCAAGGAAACAATGGTACTGAGAGAGTCTTTCAATGATTCTGATGTCAATTTAGACCTGCTTTGTAATCTGCAAAACATTAAATCAGGCAAAGAGTTCTGTGTTGCTTTAAGCATTTCAAACCACAGAATGGGGAGAGGAGGGTTTTCACCTGTTCATCCCACTGGTGACCATCTGCCATACTGTGCTTACTCTGTGCTAAATATGCCAAAATAAACTAGTTATTGGGGGTCCGGTATCTGTGGGACTTATAAGGTCTTCCCAGGAAACCGTGAAAGACTAGAAATGATGCTCTTCGCAGATGTAGCTGATACATGTACCTCTTTGTATGAAGTCTGACATGCTTCTACAATCTCCCATGTGACTGTATTAGCAGTTCCATTCAGGCTGGTGATTAACAGAGATCAAAGGAGTAAGTAACCAATAAGACCCTAAAGCCCTGGTTGTAGAAGAAATCTGGTTCAATAGCTCCCACTTTTTCCAATAATTAGCTATGTATCAATGTGGATTATCTTTTAACCATGCCAGTGCTTCTCTCCAGATAATGCCCAATGGAGTATTTGCATTGGATCTGTGCCCTAGCTCCAGAGTTATATAAGCAGGGCAGGCAGAAATGAAAGTCACTGACAGCAAAGATGGAAACTGCTTTTCATGGATGGGATTACTCCAGAAAATGAAAATATTACAAGCTGACATGTGCCAAAATGGAGGAAAAGACAGCTTCGGGACAGAGTACTACTCTGATGGCATGGCATGTTGCTGTGAACATGATTCCTGAGGTTGCAGCTCAAAACACGTGCAAGTGACTACAGGTAAGAGGCAAAGACATTGCTGGAGGGGAGGTGACCTTGAATGTCAGAGCCTGTACCCCATCAACCCGTACTTCTTCTCCACAGCTAGCACCATAGCAGTATTTCTTCCCTGACTTGCCCATCTGTCCACTCTGTATTCCTCTTAGCCATTGCAATTTAGGCTGCCTGCTTCAAAGTGAACTCCAGAAACTTCTCACACCTTCCCTACCAAAAGATACTCAGTTGCTTTTTGCGTTGAGGTGTCCTGTTTTTCCAGGCAGGCACTCCTGACTTGGAGTAGGGAAACTTAACCTTTCAGCCACAGACTTTTACAGGAAGTTAACGAGATGGGCAGTAAGATATTCACACACAGTACACTGCAAATTAATATCCCACTTTTTAAATCAAGTGAAAAAAGTTGTGCTTGCATTTCTTCTTGTGAACCTTATTTCCAAGCTTGTACCTAATAACTTTGCCACAGTCTCATTTAGTGGTTTTTGCCTGGCCAGGTGATGCAAAGTGAAATCAGGATGAATGACAGTGTGATGTGTTTTTTAGTCTCTCCAAATCTAGTGACTCTAGGCATGGTGGAGTGGCTCTGCTTCCCAATCGATTTCCCAGATTTTAAGCATAGTTTGTGTTCTTTTCCCTGCCCAAATCCAGCCAAATGCAAAGTGAAAAACCTTAAAGTGAATTTTGTTTGCCTGTGACTATTCTACAAGCCATGTCATTCTATAGAAAGAACATCTGCTTCCCATTATTTACTGCTTTCTGTAGTCCTTGTATCATTTGTAAGATAGATCAGCAAAGATTTATATTCCCATTTTGTTTACCAATAAGAACACAGAATAACATTACACCGATCCATGTTTAACAGAGCGTCCTGCTAGAAACAGCCCTATTCCCTGGTAAGTCCCCATTTTGAGACCTGTCAGTAAGCCAGTTCTATTTAACAGGAACTATCAGATACCTCTTTTAAGACTGAGTTAAATGGTTGAGGATAGACACATCCAAAGAGAAAGCAACACAATTTTTGCTTATGAGATAGAGAGCAACTTACCAAATAAGGAGCAGTTCACTGCCTAGTCCCTTACTTTACTCTGTTATAAGACTCAGCCTGCAGGGATTTTATTTTCACATGTTATGTATGATGGATGTTCATACAGCTAGTCTGTCTCACAGGTTCAGGAGGGCCTAAAATCCAAAATTCCCAGTGCACTGCAGACACAAAATATCCCCAACATCCTATAGGAAACTGAAGGTCTGTAATAAAGCATGACCACCACAGAAACCACAACTATCATGTATCAAAGGAAGAGAGCAAGAGTCATCATGAGGAATGTGAACAGATCTGAAGACTCTTACCATATAGCTTAAATTCCTATGGCCAGGCCTATCTTACCCTGTAAGCAAAATCCCAAGGGTTTATTAGGAGGAGTTCACAAGTTCTTTTCTGAAATGGACCCTTCCCAATGTTGCGAAGGAAGGCAAAAAAATTGTTACTATCCCTGTTATCTAGCCCAAGGGAGATTTCTCTTCTAATCCCAAATTAGATCATCAGTTTAATGTTCAGTGCATGAGCAGACATACCAATTAGATACTGAGAAGCTGTAATAATGTCGACGGCAGCAAAGCAACTTCCTCACATACTGTCTCCACCTGTACCCAATTTCTGACGCTTTAGAGAAGGCATAAAACCCTCCAGAGAATGTGATATGCATCAAGTCAGCAACTATTTCTTTTCTTGGCTCCCACTGGTGACCAGTGGCAACACTGAAACATGGATGTCATGTGAAAGAATATAGACATGGTGTGAGCAAAGCAGTCAAACCATGATGGCTCGTTTCAGACCTCCTCAAGAGGTCAATGAATCAGCTATGCAGGACTCACTCCAAGCTTTCTCAGGTCAGAAACATTCCTCTTCCCTCATAGAGTTCTTTCTGTGAATTTAAGAAGTATCCATTTCAGCCCATGGATTTCCTTTGCTCACACTGCCCTCTGTGGAGGTGAAGTCCAGAGATGCACTTTCTGGGAACCCCTCCTTGGATTTTTATTTTTTTTTCTCAATGATGAGTTACTTAATTAATATCCTTTTCTTGATATTTATCCATCTATATATAAGGTAGTATCACACCCCCTCTAGCTCTTCAGTTTGTTATAGTAAAGCGGGCTGTTTTTTCTTTTCTTTTCTTGAACAAGATTCTCTTTTCCTTAACTACCTTGGAGATCCCACTCTGCACCTATTTCACCTCCCCTTTTTTCTTAGCATAACTATGCATGATGGCATTAACAAAATGCACTGGTGTTACCTATGCCTTGCACAGTGGTGCTGATTCTTCCCTAGAATAACACTTTTCCTTTATATCACAGCACTTTGCAGCTCACAGTCACTCCACAGTCAAATACTGTCCCACAACTTGTTTCTTATCTTTTGCTCACAATTGGTAACTACTTGTGACCTCACAGAAACTTATGCCTTTAGTGTATTGTGGGGTTTTTTTTTAATTATTTTAATAGTATTCTTAAAACTCTATCAGACCAGCTCACAGTTTTAGTTATGCAGAAAAATCTCTCCTCTGTAATGCAAATATTCCCATATTGTGTCACAACATATGTAAGGAGTGCATATAAAGTAGGATTATTGTCTTCAAATTAAGCCTTCTGTGTTAGAAATGGCAACTTCTTAGACAGACTCCTTTTTGGCCAATGAGGAA
The DNA here is from genome assembly GCA_013400535.1 of Scopus umbretta. Lineage (NCBI taxonomy): Eukaryota > Metazoa > Chordata > Aves > Pelecaniformes > Scopidae > Scopus > Scopus umbretta. The sequence continues at coordinate 34,671 of VZTL01053023.1, read as the reverse complement.
AACACGTAATCCCAGGGCTCAAGTCAACCCATATGAGGAGGAATTTACTCTCCCCAAGAAGTACTCACTACTCTCTACTGACTGTAATGATGAAGTTAATCAGTTTAGGCACAGATATCTACATTTGCTGATGTCCACAGGTTTGCTGTGGGATTCACTTTTTTTTTTTTCCTAATGAATTAGGTGACATGAATTGTATCCCTAGTTCTTCTTCCTAGATCACTAATCTTAGCAATAACAGAATCAGTCCCAAAACCAAATTCGAAGACAACTAGAAATAGCTGATCTCCATTGTGATAATTTCCCTTTTTATATTACTTGCCACAGCCTCCTTGTAAGACTGTTCTTTAATCAGTTTACAATCTCTCTACTCATCCCCATCATAATAAATAAAGTAAAATCTGCACCACAAACTCAAGCAAAGGGTCTACCTACTTTGCTATCTTTGTATTGTCGCCCAATGACAGATATTTAGGGAAGAACAAAGGGGTGAATATAGGGTGATTCTGCTCATGTACCCCCCCTTGTGATACTAGTACTGCATCAGTAGTCTGGGGACTTCCTGGTCAAAGGTTGCTCTCAAATCATCATGTAGTAACATGAATGGATGCTTCCTCCCTGGATCCATGCAATCCCGTTTTGGCCTTCACAACATTCTCTGGCAGGGAGCCCTTTATGAAGGAGTATTTCTTTTTGTCTGTTATGCCTTATTGTTCTTAAATCACAGAAGCATCAAGGATATTTCTTGTCTGATTTCTGTCATTACCTGTTGATGCCCACCAACATCATAGTTCTCTGTACAGTGTGTCTTCATTCCAGTCTGAAGAGGCTCAGGCTGTTTAGCATTCCCCAGTGTGGAAGCATGTCTACATCTATCACTACGTTGTTACCATTCTCTCTGCTCTCTGTAGTTCTTCTGTAAAGAATTTTCAGTGGGACATTCCATCAAATACTTTTTTGTAAATCCATAGAGACTGGGTCTAATGCATTACCTTTGTCTAAGAAGTGATTCATCTTGTTAAAAAATTTACCTTAACAAAACCCTACCTTTGATAAAACCCATTTGTTGCCATGTACTGCGTTCTTTCCCTGAAAGCTGTCCTAAGGTTGCTGGGTCAAGTGGCCTATATAATTTTTTTTCCAGTCTTCTTCGAATACAGCAGTGTGAAGAATCTTGCTGCTAAACCTGCATTTTCATGTGCCAATTATTTCAACATCCTTAGATGGAGATTATCCAGGCCCCCTGGGTTCAGTTCCTCTATCACTTGAAATTTTATCTGTAATATAGAGTTCTACCTCCTCAATTTCTTTTACCACTCTTGTCCTTCCCAAACAATTTATAACTAGCAATTTATTACTAGCAATAAACCCACCAGTTTTCAGTCATGGCAATTATGTTATATTTCTCATAATGCAACAAGAACTCCCAATTCCTCTTTCTTTTAATTATATACTCACAAGGTGCTTCTCCCAGGTCTCTCTCTCTGGACAGCCACCTCTGGTGAATCACATATGCTTATTATCACACAGTGGTGGGGGAGAAGGGTGATGCAGTACCACTCTGGATCTGTGAAAGTGTATGGCAAGTTCATATCTTTATATATTGCAGATTTATTGATTTCTGCAGGATGCACCTCTCTTGTTCTCTGGCTCCTTCTCAAATGTGCATTTAATGTCCGTATTTATGGCCTGTTTTGATGCATCCTTGCATACGATATAAGTTCCACTCTACCATTTACTCTTTAAAGAGTGCTAAGGAATTTGTGGTACAGAGCATACAAAGAGCTACAGAGCCCTTGTCCTCAAGATATAATTCCAAGAATATAACACAAGCCTATGCATGCCCATTCCTGGTCTTCCTGACTTCTATGGAGCGGGGTAAGCAACATGGAAAGGCTTATTGTTTATTTAATAGGATAGCACTCTTAAAAGGCACCTAGGTGGATGCTTTTCCCTTTGAATATGGATGTTGTTACTAAGATTGTCTGTTCATTAACAAATAAAACAAGATCTGAGTTAATGTTTTTTGCTATTAATATCAAAGGAAACACACTGTTGAGCAAAACTGGCTAACTTGTTATTGCTTCCCAGTTCTCAAACTCCTCTACCTATTAGGATAAAGTATGCCACCTTGCCTGCTTCGTGTGTTAACTTTTTCATGCCATGTATGTTCTTGAGTCACGGAATCTACCCACCAATGAAATATATAAGCTCAAGCCCCTCTATTCCCAGAGGGGTTTTACAGCTCTGTTTCTCAGGTGCTAAATGCTTTTCGGATTCTTTACATCCTAGACATGCTGGATAAAAATAAACTCTAGATTCACAAATTATTTCAGAAATAATCACAGCATTCAATCTCTGTTAGAGGTGTCAGTGCACTTCTACCTCTGGAATCTAAATAGACATTTCAGATACACAATGGGAGAAGAAACTAAAAAATTTTGTTTGATTGCAGCCTAAATGTCATTTTAAAGTGTGACTGCGTCCCAGGCCCTCCAGCCAACTGGAAGCCCTGCAATCCTGTCCCTTGCAGTATCAACCTTCTGGGAACTGGTCCTGTTGCGTCTGCACTGTTGTGTTGCAGCTACACCAGTGCAGAGAGCAGAAAGTTTTGACAGTACTGTGACTGTAGGGAGAGAGAAATTAAAAGCCTGGTGAAAAGATGAAGAATGTGGTTCACGCCTGGTGAAAAGATGAAGAATGTGGTTCACACCTGGGAATGTTAGGAATCTCCTGAGCATTTTGACAGCATCACAACCACAGAGAGTGTTACTGGCATTCGTATGTTCCTCGTGGGATTCATGTTGTTTAACTTCAGACATTGGCAGTGAGGAATCAGGGACAGGTCAGGAGCTGTAGGAATGGTGCTGACCAGAGGCTGTGGCCATATGTTCTGCTGATAGAGGTGTGAGACTATGGAGTGGCTACTGAAAGGACTTTGCCTGGAGGAAAGCTCTTGTTGCAGTCATTTTCAGTATGCTATATTGGTAAAGCTTTAAGAAAGGTGTTACTGAAAGTATGGAGTGCATTCAAGCTAGTGATTGTGAGTAATTTAATACACAACTGTCTGTGTGCTTAGTGGCATTTTCTTGACATTCTCCTGGCACCTAGGGGGTTTATTAACACTATGGTGACTGTATGACTTGTGATACCTATGGTATCGCATATACTTGTGGTCAGTAAGTGTGTTGTGGACAGTGTGATGAGCCTAAGAGAGGATTACTCGCAGATATATTGAACACTGTGGGTGTATGTATAAGCATGATCACAGTACTGCTGGATTTGGGCTGGCTGATGCCTCGCTGCCCTGGAGCTCAGATAAAATGATCACCAGTCAGGCTGCAAAAGGCCATGACAGTCTGATATTGCAAACCAGTAAGTCTGAATAAAGACCTTTCATGGTTATTTTATGTTGACACTCTCAGCGACAAATTTAGACCTGTGTCCATTATACCATTCCTGTCCTTACCAGAAGAAACTATGGTAAATTCTGAATGAGTCAGCTGTCTGTCTAAGCCAATATATCCCTGTACCTAGCTGGATTCTTTCTAAAGTTGGTTACTCCTGGTCTGCTAACTGAAGAGTACTTTTCACCAAATTAGTGTTTCAAATAAGAGGAAACATACATATGGCTGCTGTGGTGGTGTGGAGAGGTGAGAAACAATCCTCTCTCTCCTGCTTTCACCACAACTTTCTAAAGCTGGCTTCCAGCTATCTCCTGAAATCACCCACTGCAGCACAGCTTTGTTTACCCAGTACAGAATAGATCACTGTATTTCTCTTCTCCCACAGATAACTCAGTTTTCTGAGTGGGCTAGAGTCACACAGTTACAAGTTATCTCACACATAAATCTTGGCTAGGAAAGCTTTCAGTATCTGCCAGAAATGTGGGCATACTTGATCATCCCAATCCCAGATAAGACGCTCAAAAAGTTGGAGAGTCTTAAGCTGCTAACTCAGGCTGCTGTGGCCTAAGTTTATTTTCAAAATCAGTTAGACAAACCATATTTTTTCTATACTTTTTTCTAATGTCCAGAGGGTTACTTAGGTGTACTCATTTCAGCATGGAGCTGTTTATTGACAGTCCCAAGGTTGGAGTTCATGAACTTTCCTTTTCATACATTAGATTCAGTTTTAATGACCAACTGGTTCTTGAAGCACTAGCCTCAAAAATACCAGTGAATATACACAGCATCTTGGGATGAAATGGACTGAGGTGCTCTACAATTTACCCTACTTTATAGTACATTCTTACAGAGCAATTTTACCAAGACCCCATAAACTTCCCATTATCGGGGAGGCTGTGTCCTCAAAGACACAACACATAGAATGATTAACTGTTCCTCTCTTCCAACAGTGATGAAGGACCAACTCCCCAGTCTACTCCTTTGGCAATGCCAGGATAGCATGGTAACAGCCTGGCAGGCACAAACCTGCATCCACTAGCCTTCATTGCCCCTCTTACACTGTGTCACATTTGTGAACTTTATTTTCCAGTCACATAATCTAGAAAAAAGCTCTTTCAAAAGCAGTTTGGATGTTAGCTCTACCAGACAGCTCTGGGAGAAGGGACTGTCAGTTTGCATCTGTTGAGACTTAAATCGGTCCCATGGTTGCTACCTTCCATCCACCCTCCAGTGTTTTATTTTTTGGTAAGTGCCAGGGTACAGCAGAGGAAATGAATGCACTAATAAGCTGGAGAGATGTCTTCCTGAGTGGTTCTTAGCAAGTAAATGGCTGAGCAGGGAACAGAAATGAGCTTTCTTGTGCCCAGTTTTGCCCTTTAACTGTCATGTCTCTGCTTCAATAAACATACAATCCAGCCACCAAGGAAGGGTGCGTGGGTGGTCATTTACTTAAGGGATGCCAGAAAAGAGGAAGTCTAGGCTACAGCCTGATAAAAACAGTGACCTTTGTGCTTTCCCTGCTATTCAGACCACTGTCCTAGGGGTTATTTTGGGGGCAATTACAATTAGATGTCAGAACCTCCTTAACAACTACCAGCCGCTGTCTTTCCTGTGCTCCATGGAGCAGCTCCCAGAAGGGAAGCACTGACTAGTCTCTGGCTGCAGTACCCATGAGGGTAGCACATATTGCTTATCAGAGGTTCAGCTGGCTTTAGAGCACAGATTCTGCATCAGCCAGCAGGTAAACAAGCAAATCCTTGCTCTCGCTGGAAACAGGTTGCTTTTCAACAAAGAACTGTTAAAATCCTGCCCCTCTCTGCAGGGCGAATCTGCTTTAAGATACAGCACAGAGCAGCTTGCCTGTGTGTTTATCACACTGAGCCAAACACAAAGCAACACAAGCTGGAAGGAAGTTGGTTTATACTTACCAGCAGCATTGATATTTTCCTCGCAGGAGTACCAGATCCCAGTGTGGAAATACCTGAAAAGAAAGCGGTCATCTCCCGTCTCCCAGCTGTAATGAACCACATTCTGGTTTGTCTCATTTGCAGTCTCATTCCCGCTGTAGTTGAGGCAGTTTGTCTTCTTCTCTTTCCCACAGCTTGGCTTGGGGACCCTCTGTGTGCCCTCACACCAGTGGGTCGTGATAAAAGCTGTTGTAGAGAAGAGGAGAGCCATCAGATTCAGACTCACTGCTAGCAGGGCTCTGCATCTTCGATTTGTCTTCATGGTAAATCCGCCCTCCCTCCCCCTCCTGCTGAGAGAAGAAGTCAAAGGGTTTTGTTTTATTTGGGAGGAGGGGGTTCAAAGCCTCTCACGATTCAGAATCCAGTTTTCCAGGCACCAAAACTCTCAGCTTCTTCCAATCTGTTGTTGTAGCAATGAAGGAAACGCTGCAACCAGACTCCCATTCTTCTCTTCACTTGAAATCCTGCCTTTGTATGTTAAAGGAGCAGCTGCAGGCGCGGGAGTGTGGCCGTCCTCTTGTAGCCGGTGTGCTTCAGTGCGCTGACAAGATCAGAGAGGGTCTGTCTCACAAAGAGCACCAAGAGCAAGTGAACATCTGCTCGGGTACCACACATGATCCCAAGGGTCTCCGCAGCCTCCTCCGCTGGGAGACACCTGCAGGCTGCGGGACTCACTGTCCTCTGCTCCCGTAGGATGAGGCAGGAGAAACTCAGCGGGAGGCAGGCGGCAGGGACAGCTGCTGCCTGCTACCACAGTCCTCAGCAGACCTCAGGGACCACTGCATCGTTCTGATGGCTGAGTTGAACTGGGGGAAGGCATTACATCTTTGTCCCCAAAAGAGCTGTGAAATATATTTTTTGTATATCAGAGGGTAGAGAATTGTCCAGGAGGAGGAGAAGGAGGGATGGTGTGATACTTTAGCTTTTCTGCTCTGAGCTAGTGAGTAGGAAATGAGGTGTTTGAATCTGCTATCAGCATACTGGTGTAATTGTCTATCTTCAGGGGCTTTCTTCAGGGGCTTGGAAGTCAGCAAAGCCCCAGAGGAATTTAGATTTGAAAGTGTGTGATGAGTAAAAAGTACCTTTCGCAATACTAAGTGGAGCCCCTTTCTCAGGCTTTCATTTCTAGACATAGCCCACGCAGATGTTCAGTTTGAAGTGGGTCTGTAGGACATTTTGTAGGTCCTGGTTGTGCAGACAGAGAGAACTAATTAGAGCAAATCCTGGCCTTTACTTGCCAGATGGCAACACTGTGAGAGCAGGGAGCACTGCATAATACCCCATTTCCAAAGAGAAGTGTATTGTCCTGTCTTGTTGGTTGGCTGACTTGTAGAGTTTATGACCTCTTTCCACACTGCTCAGAGCTATCTGGTGAATACTGAGTGCTGTGAGAGACAAGAGCACCTGATGTCCATGATGGTACAATCTGTAAGACCTTGAATCCAAGCACTGAGGTTGGCCGCATTTGTCACACAACATTTCTGTGTCCTTAGTAGAAGAATACAATTTTCTGCAGTGAAGAAGTTGCACATACCTTCTGGGCTTTGGACTAAGACTTGCAAGACTAAGACTTGCAGCCTTGCTTGGACTCCCTGCAAGGGCCATGGGGATGCTTGCGGCCTCTCAGAGCAGTCCAGCAGCGGGTTCCCAGCAAGCCCTGGAAATAACCATGCAGCCACACAGGCTCGTACTAATAGATGGGACAATGCTCTCATCTCACACCCTGTACTCTGTTAAGTCAGCACATTGACTCAACATGCAAAGTTCATCCTATGCCTTACTGCTGGCAGGCACGAAATGTGGTGGTAGTTTCTCCAGCTCCTTGAACAAAGCCAGGAAAGACGAGGTGGAGTTTCTCCTTAGCAAGCCACCACACAAGACTTCAGGGGCCTGTTCCTGCCTGTGTGATGCTCCCCTCACAGGTAGACATCAGGCTCTGTATTATGCCTCTTGTTGGTGCCCATCCTGCATGTCCGGTTACAACTGTTTGTGAGATTTTCACTATTTATACTGAATCACTTCGCTTTAGCCATTTTTTTTTTTTATAAATAAACTAGCAAGTTACTGGAAAATGCTGCTCTATGAGAATAATTGTGATGGCAACTTTGCAAGGTTAGTGAAATAGCTTTGTATTGCAGATACTTCCCTACCTAAGTGGCCTTCATTTTGCCCACTCCTGCCCGTACATGATGACTATTACCTCCCCAGTGCCAGATTTTTCCAATGGCCTGTGTTAGCGGAATGCACAGTCTTCCTTGTCCTGTTGGAATTGCACCACACCTCTCCATGATCCAGTCCTTTCAGCATTTCATCTTGCAGCCAAATAGGCAGCATTATTTGGTTGGTTTTAATTGCATGCAAGAAATACATATGATAGCTATTTAGAGGACCACAAGATTATTACTTTAATTATTTTTATGTTGCAGGACATTCCACTCAGAAATGCATTTGTACGTTCCTATGTTTCTCAGGCTTATCTGCCTGCTTAGAGGAATAAACAATGCAATTTAAACTATGACAGAATGCCTTCACAAGAAAGCTAGCGCTCTTCTTCAGGATTATCTTTCAAGTGGCTGTCAGTATCTGAATCATCACACTTTTCCAAGTGTGAATACAGGTCTTTACAGGTCTTTTCTCACAAATTTTCTCTATCCACTGCTCTGTGGCTTGTGTTTTCAGGTCCTAGCACCAACTTCTGCACACTGTTTCTCCTGGTGCCCGTCTCCCTGATGGATGGGCATCCAAGACTTTGGTTATCTGTGATAATTTTGTCCTAACTACTTTTGAGATTTTGTTTTTACTCCTAATCCTAACAGATATTTTTATTTCTGTTCCTCCTTATCTTCTTTATTCTTGGTTTTTGGGCTGACAGGGCTGTTGAGAACAGAGATGGTGGCAGTATACTAAAAAAAAAAAAAGCAGAAATTTGGTTTCTTTTGTGATAAAGAGCTTTTAGAATCTTAAGCATTTAAAAATATTCAGCATGAAGTAAAGGATGCTCAAAGTCATGGAATTTTTTTAACATGAATTGTTTTCTTTTTCCTAACAGAAGTCAGTTTTTTTTTCTAATTATTAGACTCTTCTGGCTTTATACGTTGGGATTACTTGAAAAGAAGGAAACTAGTCTGTGCTATACTCATGCTGTAATGTTCCAGCTATTTCTCCTTATATAATCTCTGTTTATCAGATTTGTTGTGTATAAAACTGGAAAGATCACACATATGTTGCAGGAGGCCATTCAGATGCCTGGATTAAGTTGTATTTATGTGGTATTATCTTTAATAGTAAAGCAGAAGGGTTTGAATGCTGTAGAGAAGTAGTTTTCATATTGTGGCTACAAGAACCTTTTAAATCCTTTTTGCAGTGGTAGCTTTTCTCTGATGTTGTGAGAAAAACTACCTTCATGAATTATAGCTAAACCCCTTTTCCTTTACCATTCTTATAGGACCAGTGTAAATTGTTATTCCTCAGTATTTACTCGAGTACAAAACCAATTTGACCCAGTGGGTTTAAAATAATGATAGCATTTGCAAAGGAACCTTTTCAATCAGGCTGTGTTTTTCACTAGTGTGAAACAGGAACAACATTCATTAGAATGAGAAGAAGACCTAATTTTGCATCCTCTGGTGATGATGGGGGTTTGGTGGGCTTAGTCTGGTTGGTTATTTGATACCAGCAGTGTCAGATGCATGGGATTATATGCTGGTTTTAAACCAACATTTTGAAAATCTTATAACTTTTCTTTAAGTTCTCATTTCATAAAGGTTTGTCCTCCTGGGCTTCCTCATGTGTTTGTATTGTCTTTTTTCAGCTGTCACTGGATTGGGTTTCCCAGTTCCTCCTTCCACCTTGGTTTGGACCCCTCCTGGTAGCTCATCTTTGCTTTTCCTCTGCACCACAGAGCCACAGAATCCCCTTGTTCAATTCATTCATCTTGCAAATGGTTCAAAATCTCCTTTTCTAGCCAGAATTTTCTTCCTTTGACAGAGATATCTGCATAGCTCGTCTTTTTCTTGTTCTCTTACTGTGGCAAATATGAATTGTAGGTGTGCCCCCAATATAATTCTGTCCCCACTCTGTCCAGCTAAATGGCAACTTTTTCCTTACCTCAGTCACTCAACAGAATTGACTTTTATATTTGGAGAAGACGGTTAGATGGAAATGTTCTACATGCTTCCCCCAGATCTCTACCATGTATGTTAGTCAACTGTCTGTAGTTTGTCTTCTTTCCATTCCATATCTAGGCTACCTTTTGCTGTTTTCACCTAATTTTTTTTTCTCAGGATTCTGACCCAAAGTAGTCTGTGTTCAGCAGTTATACTTAGCACTCTGAGCCCACAGGCTGAGCTGTACAATCCTGTTCATCTAAGAGATGCTGCTGAGAGACATTACTGTTTTTTTAACACATATCAAGCCTTCAGCAAATGTACAGTCCCAGTAAGGTATATTTGAAGGTGGGCTGAATATTGATGTCATGAAATCTTGGTCTTCAGTTTAACTTTTGACTTGAAGTGTGTCTTTCATGCACTTTGCTTGTGGGTATTGAGTCAAGCACAAGAAGGTTGCTCAGGAAATTCTTCCTGCTTTTAAACCTACCAGGCAAAAAATTATTTCTGACAGTACTGTAGCAAAGACCTTTAGCAGTCTTGGCAGAAAGAAAAGCAGTAAAACAAACTGTTGATTCTCCTGTATGTTTTTCCCATAACAATTTCCTTGGCCCAGTGTCACTGGTCAGTAGACAAGACATGCCTAACTGCCCTTTTCAAAGTAGCTGGTTTGGATATTTTAATCAGTTGTCAGTGTTGCTCATCCTTGCTTGGACACCAGGATTGTTCCATTCAAAGACTATAGGCACTCCTTCTCCTGATAACAAATGAGGTCTCTGCAGCATTCTGATTTGGAGTCTGTCCCAGACAGAGTTAGATTAATCATTCAGCACCACTCCTTGTGTACAAACTGGGTGGTCCATATATTTCTAATAGGACTGGGATGTTAACAAGTTTGTACTTACCGGGTATCTGCATTTAATTCTTCCAGCAACTGGTGGAGAAGAAGGTTGATGAAAAGAAGCAACTGGCTTCCAGGACATGGTCTCAAGTTGCATCAGGGGAGGTTTAGATTGGATATTAGGAAAAATTTCTTTACTGAAAGAGTGGTCAAGAATTGGAGGAGGCTGCCTAGAGAGGTGGTGGAGTCACCATCCCTGGAGATGTTCAAAAAACATATAGATGTGGCACTTTGGGACATGGTTTAGTAGGCATGGTGGTGTTGAGTTAATGGCTGGACTAGATGATCTCAGAGGTCTTTTCCAACCTTAACAATTCTGTGATTCTATTCTATGATTCCGTGAGGCCTGAGTCATGTTGTAAATTGTGTCTAGGAGAGTTGACTGGCTAAGTTGTCTGAAAAGGCAGTCCAAAAGGTCATGGCTGAGTAAGTAAAATATTCCTGGGGCCATTTCCAACAGGCCATTTACATGTGTCCACCTATTCTGGGAGTGAATAAAATGTAATGGTATCCTACTTTTGACCCTGTAGAAAGTTTTCTGCCTTGGAGTTACAAGAATTATTTCCTCACAATCAAGATGCACACTGTTGGATTGGATTGAGATGGAGGTTTAATTAATATTTGTAACTTTGTTAAAGCTAACTTTGCTCGAAAACATTTAAGTTATTACAAGAAGTAAACAGGCTCACTTAAGAACTCTAGAAGCAGAATTCATATTCTTTATTACTACAATTAAAGAAGCATTCCTGCACATCAAAGCCTTATTGGCAGCTTGTGAGCTTTTCAGTATTTGTAGACTCCTTGGCCTGGCAAAATAGTAGCCCCAAACCAAAGGTAGCCACACTAAACATAGCAATGCTGAGAAATGTCAAAGGGTCCATTACAGAAACATGTTATTTTATAACCCAGACATCTGATTTCCGCAATGTAATGTTATGTATGTTTAAATCCCACTGTGCCTTGGAGGTGCCTACTCCACTAACCACATGTGAATTTGTTTATATCACTCCAATTTTTTTGAAACAACACTAGAGTTACACTGATGCTACAATAGTTCATCGAAATCTTTTAAAATCATGTAGATCTCAGAAACATTGCATCCTATCCCTTGAGGCAAAACAACCAAATTTGAGATGGATTTAATGAAAATTTGACTTCTTCCTCAGAATACACTCAAATTCTGAAATAGCATTTTAATTCCTCTCAGGTATCACCCTGCCCTTCCTTTTCTTTTTTAAGACATTTTTCCATTCTATTATCAATATATTTTTAGGGACAGAAGCTAGCATCTTGATATTACTGTAGTTTTCAGTTTCTGCTTGGCAAAGGAGTAAACTATGTACATTTGGTGTCATTTTTGTGAAGAATAATGTTGCTAATTTGTATGTCCATGTATTTTATTCCCATAATGAGGATTCATCCATATGCCCAGGCAATGTAAGTGGTATGATTTGGCAAAGAGATTTTAGTTCAAAAATGTGAGGCCAGGCAGATTTGTTTGAGCAAGGTCTGTATCCTGGGGTTCATGTTTCTGTATATTCTCTACAGAAATTGTACCCTGTACAAAATGCATTTGGGAAAGTAGACATTACCAGAGCAGAGCAAGAGAGGCTACTTAGGTACAGGGATGGCCTTTTGAAGGTGCCAGTAGGACTTGCAGAGAATAAGCATACATTCTGTCACTGAAGGCATATTCCAAGCCAATGGATCAAGAGTCCCTAGGCTGTGCTCATGATCCCAAGTAGTGTTGCTGGCTTGGAGACAAATGGAAGCAGGGTAGTGATCCTGAAGGTGAGTGTAAAGTTTGGCAACCACAGGAAGGCAGGACAGTCAGGTTGGCTCTAGAAGCTGAAGCTGAATTTTACAAAATACTGCATTCAATCTACACTGAGACAGAAGCTACAGAACATAGCAAATTTATACATACAGCAAGCAGATTTTAAACATTTTGATGCCAAATTTCAATTTGAGTTGAACTCTTTCCCCCTGGGAAGACAACAGAAGACAAAGCAACAAAAGTAAAAATCGATAGTAAAAGCAAAACAGAGAGGAAAAGATATCTCTTCATGGCAAAGCTAGATAATTGCGTAACTGTTCCAAATGGAAGAGAAAAGGTCAACAGGCAGATGACAGGCTGGTGCACAGAAAGCTTGTGCCTAGCAGGGGACAATATTTCACAGTGCATTGGAAAAAAAAAGAATGATTATGCAGAAGTGACTAAGAAAATGTCAAACTGTACAGACAATAAGAGAAGCTGAGAAGGCCTGTGTAGGACTGTCCCATAATGACACACAGTGATGGTGAGAGATGTCCTCTTAACTGCAGGACATTTGAGGAAGGACCAAACTCAGCAGAGTGATGGGAACAATGTCAAAATTAACAATGAAGTTGTACCAGATGGCAGAAGAGGGAGTCAAGGCCAGGACTTGGCAAAGAGAAGGAAAATGTTAGCCATCAGCCTGTCTGGGTAGCAGCAGGAGGGATGAGATATATGAGCAACCTGGAGGATGAGCACAACACTACTTAACAGAATGAAAGCACAGCAGTGAACAGATAGGCATTACACGTCTAAAAAGTGGGTGGTAGGTTTGAAGACCACAATATGTTAAAAGGTATAGAGCTGCAGCCAGTTTATATTGAAGACCACGTTCACAGGACTATGTGAACTTCCTGGCCTCAGCAGGGGGGCAAAATAAAAGGCAATTCTTCAAAGGAAGAATGCAATAAATCTTCTGGGAACTTAAATGGGAATGAAGTTGCAGGAGGGAAAAAGTTCAGCAGTAGCATAAGGACTGCCTCTCAGCTTATGAATCTGGGTTGATATTTCCAGGCTTACAGCTGATCATTAATATTTACACTTTCCAACCCCTTCAGTGAGTTTTGAATGGGGAAAAGTCCTTTCTGTTCTCAGATTCCTGCAAGGTCTCAGGTAGGGAACAGTTAACCTTTCCACTTGGCCTCTAATGTTGTGTGCATCTTTGAAGAGCCCCATTTTATCCACCACATGATCTACTGGTAGTCTCCAAACCATTCAGGTTTCACAGAAATCTATTATTCTTTATATGTTAATACCCATAACACAAAATGGACTGCATAATTTGATATAGATATAGAACACTCAGGTGATATAGTTCTGTCAAATGTGATTTGTAGAATATTTGTGGTTTGAAGGGCTGTCTGGAGGTCTTTTGATCCAATCCCCCCACTCCAAGCTAACTTCAAACCTAGATCAAAACTACTGGGGGTCTCAACAAGTTCAGTATTACACCCAATATAATGCAAGACTACTTCTGTCCAGACTTAAGGAGACATATTTTCACCATGAGGAAAGCAAAGAAGGTGAACTGGTTGCTGAGAGAACTTGTGCAGTTTCCAGTTCTGGAGATTTCCAAACCCAGACTGGATAAAGCCCTGAGCAGCCTGGTCTGACATGAGAGCTAGCCCTGCTCTGAGCAGGAGGTTGGACTAGACACTTCCCAAGGTCTCTTCCAGCCTGGATTATCCTGGGATCATATGAGGAGCTATGCACCACAGCCAGTATTCAAATCTCCCAGCCACACACAGGAACTCCAGGCTGAATATTGGAGTAATTTATCCATTTTGCTCCTAATGAACAAATATTCCAAACACATCACTTGTGAAAGGTAATCCTATGCTTTCAGGCATAAACATTCAGCACGAGAACCTTCATAAACTCCTTCACAGTAAGCAAAATTGTTACAAATTTAGTTTGTTTATCTGCCATTGCTTTAACTTCTCTGAGAGCTCCTTTGATACACGATCTTCCATTGGCCCTGTAGACTCCTTGACAAGCATCCTATTTCTAGAGTCTATTATTAGTTTAGATGTTTGTAGGAAGTTGTATCTCAAATTTTTTTAGTCTTGATTTACTGTGCGTTTCCATTTAATTGGACAGAAATTGTGATCCCTCCTTTTTTTCTCATTTGGACATGACTTCAGGTTTTTGAAGGATGCCTTATTGCTTTTACCGTCATCCCTCACCTTGCTATTTCACCATGCCAATGTGCCTCTGCTCTTCCTAAAGCCTTTTCTGACAGGTGGAATAAATTTACTTTAAGCCTCTGCTGTGTCTTTAAATAGGCCTCATGCTCTTGATTCAGATGCCTGATAAAAATATAAAGGATAATCTAAAAATAAAAAAAAAATTCAAATGCTGTTAATGTCCCAGTGGAACATGAAGATACGGGTCCTTCATCGTGCTTATAGAGGATGTTGATAAACCCCCTGAGGTCAGTGTCTGGAGGGCCTATGTCCAAGGCCAGCTCTGATGTGGTGCACAACTGTCATCTGGGATCAGACTGCTATGTGAGACAACTGTGAAAATCCTTACCAGGACTTCCCCTCTGTCAGGATCTGCCTTTAAGCTCAAGCCCTGGCCCTTGATCATTGCCAGAACCATGCTGTAGTTCTGTCTGTGCCTGGCCATGTTTGATGCCCTAGTCCTGACCCACCAGCCTCATCGCTGCAGGCTTGTCCAGTGATCAGGCCAGACCGTGGCCATTGCCTCCAGACCTTCTTGTGTGGGGATTGGCGGAGCTGCGCCTTGTTGGGAGATGGCAACCCTTCCCACCTTGCTGCGCACAGCCAGCTCACCTCACTTTGCAGAGCTGTCACTCTCCTCCTAGGTCTGTGGTGAGGAATGACAGATGCTGGGGCGCACAGGATACTCTGGTGTGGGTAAAGTTAGCCATTAACATCATTAAACACAACCGCATCGGGAAAATTCAGGCTGGCCGTTTCCTCATTTCTGTATTTTATTCCAGTGCTGAAGATCCGTAAAGCAAGTAGAAGCTCCTGCCAAACCTCACTCTGGGACTGAAGGCTGTAGGGATGAAGAGGATGTCTTCAGGGTAGGATCACTGCCTGCTGACCTGCACTGTGAGAGCATGTCCTTGGCTGTTGATGAAGGTCTGAGTTTGATCCTTAGCAATCACAGACATTAAACTCCTCAGAAGTAGCCATTTCTGTAGTAATAGCTAAATTATAGCCCATATGCTGAATGAAACCAAATTAGGGCTCCATGTGCAGTATTTATTTGGGCAATTTCACTTAACCTTGCCAACTTTTAATTCCTTTTATACCTTGTTTTAGTAATTTCTGAATTTTTTTATAGTTCTCTTTATTGAGAAGACCACAAGAGACCTGAACAGAATAATTTTCTGTTTCTGCAGTTTTGTACTTTAATAGCAACAGAATCATCTACACATAAACTCTTTAAACAATAAACATCTTTATCTGCAGTGGTTTAGATGTTTATTATCTTTGTAGCACTTAATTTGCAGGACACAGTACCACCTTCACAAGAAATTGAATCAATTTGTAGTCCAAGTAGTGATTTCGGTTACTTTTTGAATTTGTAAGGAAAAAAAGGTAACTTTTAAACAGACAAAAGATATTGCAATAAAGCAGAAAATACTTAAAATAGGAATTTATCAAGTTAAAGATTTCAGTTTGAATGGACAGTGAAATGCTGGACTGTATATTAATATCAGCCCTTAAAAAATGCAAACAGTAATATACTTCTAAGGAAATATACTTCACAGGAAAAAATAGGCTAAATTCCAGTCAGTTAGTGTCGTGGTACAGATAATTGAATTCCTTGCTTTCTTGTCAACCCAGTAATATCATGTAACTCTTTTTAAATGTTTGTGTGTAATCAACACTCTTCATGCTGGTCTGCATTTAATAGATTGAATCATTTTTTCTTTGAAAATCAGTCTTATCAGCATTTCTTCTGTTCTTACAAAGTCTTCAGTAAAAAGTTGTTTGGAATAACATCCCACAGGTTACATGCAGCATAGAAACAAAACTCACTAAAAAGGTGATGCAGGTTTGTGCTTTATTTTCAGGCAACATTTTTTGAGGAAAGTAAAAAAGAAGTATATTTTGAAAGAAATGGAGCCACTTACTACCACATCAATGGAAAGAAACAGAACAAAGTTCATCAGTACACATTGCTCTTTACTGCGGTTACTTGTCTGGTCCTTCTTTGAAATGTAGTATCATGGTCGTGGGAACAAAATCAGTTATCAAAGGCAGCCGTTGCCATGACTGCTAAGGCACGATTCACTTTTGCAATGCACGGAAATGAACTAAAGGGAGTGACTGATGGCAGCTGCCTACACCAATGCCACCGTGCTACTACATACATGGATGGCAAAGGAATTGCTCTTGTTCTATACCACGATTTTCAGGCTTAACAAAATGCAGCACATATTTCAAAGTGAGAAGCTTTCCAGGAACTTTCAATCAGCATCTCAAATTTGGCTTCAAGTCTCCACAGACACAAACTAGAATATCCTCATGCAAATTGAATATGGTCTTGCTAAGATGGTAGCGGCACTTAAACAATTCCCTTCCATCTCCCTGTTGTAAGAATTTTTTTTCAGGTATTTCTTTTGTTTAACATTGTCTGTGCAGTTTTGTTCAACTATTTAACTGCTTTATTGGCAATGAGGAAGGGCATAAAGTCTGTTATTGCAAGTGAGAAGGAAACATATGCTCTATGCTTAATATGCAGCTCAAATTTTTTTAACTTTTAGAAGCCCCTCATATTAAAGGACCTGTTCTTTCCCTGCTTTTCTCTGTATCCCTAAACAATTGCTTGTACTGCCATAATGCAACAATGTCAGGGTGGAAGAGAGAGGAGGAACTGCTAAGGCTTTTCAGACCTATAGCCATGGAATGGACAAGCAACAGGATATTCTCCTGTATGGGGACATTCCTGTGGGGCACACTAGAAACCAAGACACTGAACTCATACAAATCAATGGGGAATAAAATTAGGATAACTGCAGGGCACAGGAGATCTCCAATCCAGCTTTACTACCAAGGCCTCTGTAATGGGGACCTACGGCTTGAAAATTCAAGCATTGGGCAAAGCCATTTAAAGGGATGTTTGACAAAAAACTCATAGTCCTGCAAGGGAGTGCACTTCTGTGCTGAGTGTCCTCCTCAACAAAATCACTGCTCTCCACTGCCTGCTGCCAGCATCAGCCAGTCACTGGTTGCCGCCCACTGCCACTCCAGCTCAGTTAGGGAAGGTGCGAGACTTACTGGGCCCCTCAGCACTTGTCATATCAGTTCATGCACATGCCCTTCTCCTCTTTGCTCCCAAATCTCCTTGTCTGGGCCCAGCATCATATGGGTGTTTGCAGCTAAGCATTTCCCAGTTAATTATCAACAACTTATAAATCAACCCTGAGTCTTCAATGCTCAGACTTGCACAGATTTTCTCACCCTGTAGTTTGCTACATATTCATCAGTACCAATCTTACTATTTAACACCAAGACACTCCCTGCTAATATTGTCCAGACAGAAGCGAGCAAGACAGGAATAAAACAAGCAACTGGACTGCAACACGAAAGTGAGGTGCTAGCCAGTAACCAAGGCATGAACTGCCTCGACAGGAGAATACAAAGGTAGGAATAGTCCTGAGTCACTGCTACTTTTTTCACGGTGCTTTGTTGCCACCTGATGGTCTGATGTAAGATTGCAAGAATGAAATTTAAAAAGGCACATTCTTCTAGAAAGAGATGTTTTGCATTTCATTATATCCACTGATAGCTTTAAAAGAAGCTTTTCAGCTCAAACTCTTTTCATGCCCTGCTAACAGGAGTCTCTGCTTCACAGGTAATAAATTACTTTTCTTCGAAGTGACAGCCATAATTGCAATACAAGCAACAACTATATTTTATTTGTATTTAGAAGGAATTTCTCTTTGTCTTTTGCAATTTCCTCCTTAAAAGGACAAGATAACTGTATATCCCTAGAAAATGAGATAACTGATATCCCTTTCAAGGTCAGGTTGGATGGGGGTCTGAGCAACCTGATCTAGCTAAAGATGTCCCTGCTCACTGCAGGGTGGGTTGGGCTAGATGATCTCTAAAGGTCTCTTCCAACCCAAAGCATTCTATGATTCTATATGAACTGGAAGATATTGATGTTGTCAGGTGTGGAATGGCCACTAACATGATAATGCTGCGATGCTTGATCCATACATCCTGATATTCCTCTGCTAGCCAAGATAAGCATTTCAGTTGCTCCTCACCCTGGCTCTCCTGACCACAGAAGCAGGTTTTCTTTGTGTGATATAGCCAATGTCTTGTTTCAGGTGTGGTGTTGAACCACAGGGATGCCCAGCAGGCACCCTGGACCAGCAGGCACCCTGGACAATCCTGACCACATGATCTGCACATCTTTTTGTCCTTTTTCCCATTTCTTTTCCCATTTCTTGAGCTTACCTTTCTCCATCCTTTCCTTACCTTTCTCCACTCCACTCCCCTCTCATTTAAACAATTCACCCCTAATTATCTTTTTCCTTAAAGATCTTAGTTTTCCTTCTTGCATACTCAGCTTTCATATTTTTTTATACCCTGTCTAGGTCATCTTGGATCTACATAGTATTAGAGATCCTGCTGGTCTTGCACAGCTCTGCTCCTCTAAAGGTTCTCAGTGCTCCCGCCAACCATCTTTGAAGTCTGGCTGTTTCTCACATCACTCCCCACTAAGCACTGGTGAAACCAGCCATCCCTCATGGTGCTGTATGTAAGATTTGCTGGCACCATGTATTGCTATCCGTCACATGCAGCAAATTATTATGTTGTGACCAGTAACTGTAAACATACTTTTCAATAAGTGTAACTACAGGTCAGGACCTTCAGCCCTAAAAGCAATTCTTTTTCCTGCTCATTCCAGCTGGTTTAGCCATGTAAGAAGCTCTTACTGGCTGCTGAATTTTTTTTAAACATACTGAGGCAAAAATACTGAGCCTGAAATGGTTTGGAACTAAGGGACTGGGCTCTACATTTATGGCTCTGGTGAAATCCCAGTGACTAAAGGGTGGGCTCTGCCTTGGAACCATCAATGTGGCTGACAGAGGGAAAGGGAACATGAATTAACTCATGTAAGGATATGGGTATGGATATGAAGGAAAAGTATAGCAACTGGCAGTTGTCACCTGTGACCTTTACTTGCTTTTTATGTAGAAGGATGAAGATGCTACAAAAAGGAGCAGAGCAGGCCACGTGCTCATCATACACAACACCTTTGGTTTGCAGCAGCTTTTAGACACAAAGAAAACAATGTTACTTATTGGCACTCTGAGGAAAGTGACTGAGGCAAAATATGCCAGCTCTGCTTAGAAGATCTGTTTCCACAGGCTGTTTTTTTCTGGGGTGCTCTAAAGTGTTTCTTGAATCCACAGTCGGAGAACTTCTTCTGAGGGCATCACATGCACCATCAGGTCACATTGCTCAGCTGCTTCACTGCCACACAGTATCAGCTGGGTTGGGGGTTCTGACACTTTCTGTAAAACAAATGCACTCACTCAAACACCCTCAGTCTGATGAGCTAGTCTGTCTGTCTTCTACTTATCTCCACAAACCTCTCATCCTTCGTGCCACAGCTGCCCAGAGACCCAGTGCTTAGGAACCCACAGCCACAAAAGCTGCTGCCTGCTTTCTTACTTGAACTGGACAGCACATTTAAGCTACTGACTTAAACATACTACTCCTGAATGTGCAAGAAAAGAGGCTGCTTTTGATGATTGGCTTCTCCTCACCAAGGAGTTGAGAAGCTCAGTGCTGGTCCTAGGGCACATGAGGAGTGTTGCCAATGGCACAGCTGTTTTGTTCAGGGAGCAGCTGGTCAGGCAGGTCAGTCCATGCCTCCCAAGCTGCTTCCCCACAAGTTCCAGGAGCATCTTCCTCACTCAGGCTCTAGGCCGAAGGCAGTAACAGCTGTGCAGACAACTCATGTGGGCTGCTTGACCCCTACAGCTCAGCTCATCGCACAAGAATGAGCAAGGCCTCCTGTGCAAGTGTCTGCTTTTTCTGCATGCCCCATACTTCTGTGAATATCCAGCACCCTAAAACCCAATAAAGCACAGTAAAAAAAGTTACCAGTGTTTCTGGCAGGACAGCAACAGGGCAGCAGGAATACTGAAAAATTTTACTTGTTTTCCAGGTAAGGAAAGGCAGGGTCAAAGCAGCCACAGCAAAGCCAGCAGAGGAGATGAGGGCAGTAACCAGCCACACGGATCTGCCACCTAGAAACAACAGAAGCAGCAAAAGTTCTTGGAGAGACTGTGAGGACAAAACATTCAATGCAGTCAGCCTGCACCCTCTGTGGCTGCTCTTCCCACCCACCCTGGTGAGATCCTTTGTTGGCACACTGCAGTGAAGGACACCAGTGCCAGTGTAGGCAGGTGCACTCCTGAGTCTTCCTTTTTTTACCTCCCCCAAGGAACAAATGGGCAGCACATTTGCAAACAAGACAGGAGATATTGGATGGAAACAGAAAGAAGAGCTGTGGGCTATCCTTCTTGGGCATGACTACCTGAGGGGAGTAGGAAGGAAGGCTAGCTGTTACCTTGTGCCCTCACACACTGTGTCTGGCTGAAGCTGCTGCTTCTGTTGATCGCCTCGACGTATGACTGAGCTTTTACACAATAATCAGGTCCTGCCTCCATGGTGTCCACATGAACCGCGGAGCCAACCTCTTTCACCACCTTCTGTTGCATCTGCCACAGGCCCAGGAGAGAGAGCATCAGAACATAGGGCAAGGACCTAATTGAGAACAGGAGTCTTAACATGATGCTAGCCCAGACTTTACTGGGAGAAAAGGAAGGAAATAATAAGAGCAGGAGGTGTCAGAGAGGATTGTGTGAATAAGAGAAAAGAGGGAGAAAAGCAGCAGACAAGGAAGCACAGTGGAGTGCAGAATGAGACCACACATGTCTGGAAGGGTAGGAGGGGGTGGAAAGAAAGAGCTGTGAGTCAGAGGCATAATGATGATGCTGGACCACAACACTACACCATGACCTACTCCCCTGGTGTAAGGACTTGATGACTGAGTAAGGTCTTGACTGATCTGAGTTTTTGCTGGGATGCCAAAATCATGCCTATGCTAGCATGATATCATAGGAGTGCCATAACCATGCTGTGACAGGGGTGTGAGAGCTGGGCCATGACTCTGGAGCACAGAGAGGGGATGGACTGTGCTAGTGAGGAGCAAGTGAGTTTGGTATGTGCGACTGTAACACACTTCAGCACACTTCAGCAACCCTTAAAGAGCATACAAGCATATTCTTGCAACAAATACGACTCCATTAACTGCTAGCAAATGAAGTTGCTATTTACAGCCTTCCAGTCATAAGAGAATAGGTAACAATTAGCTAGTTG
The DNA here is from genome assembly GCA_013400535.1 of Scopus umbretta. Classification (NCBI taxonomy): domain Eukaryota; kingdom Metazoa; phylum Chordata; class Aves; order Pelecaniformes; family Scopidae; genus Scopus; species Scopus umbretta. The sequence goes on along the minus strand of VZTL01053023.1, from coordinate 13,085 downwards.
CTCCAATCTTGCTGTGTTGCAGAAGCAAAGCCTGCACTCACAGCAGGCCTGATCAGCCTCCAGCATCACACACATACGGACACCTCCAACAAGCCAGTAGGGCTCTCCTGGCAGGGCAAGTCCATCTCTCCAACAAAATATTCTTCTGCACAGAAACATGATCTTGAGTGTCCTTAGTTTGAAAAGATTTCAAGGACAAAATCAGGTGAGTGACTACCCAGGGAGTGTAACCTCTTGCAAAAACCTCATATCAGACATGTCAAATGTGACAATTATTAAAAAAAAATTAAGAGTCCCGCCAAAGAACTGGACATGTACTGACCAGCAAACTTGACACTTGTGACAGTACAGTTGGTAGAAACTATTCTGAAGTTTGGAATTGATGTTTAGGTGATTAATACCATATACGGAAGAAGAGTTAACATTTCATTCATAAAAGGAAATCAGACACAAACCTATATTATTCTTTCTAAGGTGTCGAAAGCTCATGGACAAGGTTGATCTCACTTGGATTTCCAAAAGGTAGTCAAGAAGACCTATTTCAAAACCCTATTAAGCTAACAGCCATGGGATAAAAAGGCATCAGAGTTCTGAGTGCACTAATCAGGCTGCAATGGCCCTGACCAGCCCTGCCTGCCCCCCGGCATCTTCTCCCTCCTGTCCATGGCCCAGGAGCCGCATTTAAGCTCAGCCCAGGACCTTCAGTACCTGCCTGAGCTGCAGCTATGTCCCTGTCTCCAGACCCGTCTCCAGAATGGACTATGGACCTACCTTGTATGCAGCTTATCTCCTGGACGAACCCTTGTTAAGTACATTGTAGCCTTGTCCTCCAGCCATGTCTCTAGTCCTATAACCTCTTTCTCCCGGCTGGGATGTCTGTACAGACCCTCAGCCTGGTTCATCACTTGCCTTGTCTGGGGCTGCTGATGGACCCTGTTACCAGTATCTGGTTCTGCCCACCGTGGTCAGACTCCGTGTGTCTGTGCTTCACTGGGGAGAGCACTGCTTGCACTGGGATCACCCTTGGCTCCTGGCTTGCCTGCTCAAAGTAAGCAGCCCTGCTCCTGCTGCTTCCTGATAGATAAAGACTTTTGTACGGTTAAATTGCTAATCCTTTCTCAGAGTGGAAGGAGGTCATGGTGAAGGCCCACGCAGATCTGTGCTCACCACTGTATTACTACAGATGTTCTGAAGAAAAATGAAAACTGACAGACACTAATAATACTAAAAACCCACTTCAGAATAGTAAAGATGACAGCCAACAGTGAAGAACTGCAGGAGGACCTTGTAATAAAATTCAACACAGATAAATGTGAAATTTTGCTCATGAGAAATTTTCCCCTTCATTTTTACACCGTCAGGGACTTGACCTTAAGTGGAGCATCCCCTGTCAGAAACAGGAACTTGGGGTTCAGGTTTCATGGAATAGTCAGCTCTGTGGTAGTCACACATGTTAACAATTGCTGGGAAAAGAAAAGAGTGTAAAGATGTGTTTTGTTCTATGGTGCTAACCCATAGTACTCCTGCACTTTGAACTGTGAGGGTTTACTTCCTGACTACCTTCGTAAAGACAAAAAGAGCTGGAAGGGCTTCCATAGGGAACAACTAAGTAGGCTGGGAGTCCTTGGCCTGGAAGGAGGCACACAATATAAAACTATTAGAGTCATGGGGAAAATAAATATGGAATAACTGTTCTTTCTCTCTCCTAAACCAAGATTTAGACTGCACAATGGTTATGCTGCAGAACTCCTGACTAAGTGAAATTGTACATGCTGAAGTTTACATGGCCTGAACAAAAATTCATCAAGGGCTATTAGTGATACCAGTTTTGGCTCAGGAATTTCCTGCAGCTGTGTCTCTGACATCTCAGAAAATAATCTAAGTGCAATTACACACAGGCTCTCTCCTTATTACCTTCCTTGGTCATCTCCTTTGCCCACTGGCAGAGAGAAGATATGGGGTTTGAGGGTCCCATGGTCTGACTTTATATGGCTGCTTTCACGCTTTTATGTCCTTAGGTGCTATGGAAGCACCAAGTTCCCAAGGCAAAAAAATAAATTTGATGTCTGGTGAAAACAGAAGGACCTGAATGGAACACAAGTTGTCATGGCTTCAGTACTACCCAGGTGTAAGCAATGCCCTCAGCTAAGCAAGTTACAGCTCACTGACACAGGCAAGCTGTTTTACAAAAAAGTCCTGAGAGAACTTTGTCAGCACCCTTAATCTTTTAAGATGTGTAAACCAAAAGATGTTCAGAGAAGAAGGTCAGCATAAACACCTTCAGTTCCTGATTTCTAGTTTCTTTCAATTGTTGAGATCTCTGAGGGGATTCCTCTGATTCCTCTTCCTAGAGAAGGAAATGTGGAAAGAACAGACAAGCTTCTCCATGGGGGTAAGAGCAACCTGCTGGTATGTGCAGAGCAGTATGGCACAGTGACTCCAGGCAGGTCCTTCAGCCTCACAGCAGGAGCTTGGACTGGCAAACAGGCCATGGGCAATGTCTGTATGCTTTCACTCTAAGTATGTGGGCACTCTGTTATTGCCCAAAACCCGAGGGTAAAACTCACCCTACTCTCCTGGCCCTTCTTCCAATAGAGAACACAGAACTGAAAGGCAGGCCCCATGTCTTCCAGCTCCACTAGTAAATGATACCCATCTGCTATGACCTTCATCAGAGGTGGGGTCAGGGAAGCTGCCAACACAGAGAGAGCACCATTATCACATCAGAGGCAACCCTTAAAAACTGTCTTCCCTTTCCCAGCTAGGAGAGGAGGAGAAGCTACCATCGTAAGCACAGTAACATTAATCTGGAATAATAAGTTGTTGATTCAGTGGGGCAGAAAGTTCTCTCTGCCCTACCTTCCTGTATGTCTAGATATTGTGGTAGACTTTGAGCAGGAGAAGGACCATGACTGGCATTGCAAACGGGAGTTTGGCAATAGCTGAGTCGCACAGAACTTGAAAGGTTTTGAGTTATCTCCAGTGGAGGAAGTGTCTGGCCTGAGGGTCCCATGTGATCAACAGCAGCAGAACCAGCTGGGCGACCAGAAGTTGAGACACCAGATCAGGCCAGTTCTTCTGCTCCTGGGCATTAGCTTAGCGCTAACATACAGAACAGGAGCTGTGAAGCCACTGCTTCTTCATGGGAATTTTGGCAGTTATTCAAAGGTGAAGGAAAAAGCAATATGAACCTCAGGATAACTGGCAGTTCACATGAATCCTGATTTTCTTTTAGTATCTACATGGTTTTAGATAGACTTGGGCTAATGACCTGCTGTGACTTAAGTTTTTGTAAATGCATGCAACTAAATCTGTAGGTGATTTGCTTCATGCTTACTTTGATATTCAAAGCTTGGTTTGGTCTGAGGAATATTAGTGAAAACAATCAGAATCAATCAAACATGGATGAAACTACACGCTGTACATTTGTGAACTGGGAATCAAGGCAGCAAAGAGATCATATTTGCACTACTCATCTATGCCATTCTTTACCACTTTGTTGTAGCCGAAACTGGTTTCAACCTCCTTGCTTTCAAGAAAGGAAGGAAAGCAATGTATAGGGACATTCATAAGAGATGTTCTTAACAGAATTTGCTCTTACATCCAGTGAATTGCCATGAATACTGAGCAATATGAAAACATAAGATCCAAGTATGTTCATGATGAGTGTGCCACAAATGTGAGGCCTGGAAAACTACTTTATACTTTTAAATTAAAAGTTGAGAACCTGCTTAACAAGATGTCTCCAAAAAAAAAAAAAAGTCATAACATCATCTAGAGATTAAAAACAACTATTGGGCTAATGTATTATTAAATGGACATTGCAAGATGCAACTACTAACCAAACAGGAACCTTTACATTTATCTCTGTTCTGGCACACTGGATACCAACTAATTATCTGAATTTTGATAAACGAAGAAGTAAGACTGACTAAACTGTTAGTTTTAGGAAGACCTTTTAAAAGTGTTTTCCATGTGTTATCATACTTTACATGTATCTACAACTAAGGTTTTGACACTGGAGCTTTTTTAGTGTAGAAATACTGTGGACTGTGCTGATGCCCTGACAGTCTACAAACCACACACAGAACCTGTGGTCTGTGCTTTGAATTCCATAGTTCCTTTCAGACTCAATGCCAGGTTTCTTAAGAGATGTGAAAGCAGAGACAAGGGAAAGTGAGCAGTAAAAATGCTTAAGTACAAGAACTTGCAGTGACTTTTCTTTCTCCTTTAAACATTTGTCCATGTATGCATATTCACTTTGCTGCTCATTGCAAGCTGTATCCTCTGAACTTTCACAGCTTAGCCAGAGGATTGCACTGAGGTCTCTAAGAAACAGGACCAAGCTGTATAAACACTTCACTGTACCGTGAGAAAGGTGCTGCTTTTCTTCATGAAGAGGGTCAAGCTAAGAAATATCCTTCCCCTGTCTCAGCTTGACAGTGTGGTCTGTGGCTCAACTCCGTGCTGCTGGAAAAGGGAAGGATTTTTCACCTAAAGCATTATCTAGAAAACACTTCCACAACAAGAGATACTCATGAACTTAGGTGGCACTTCTGACGGTGCTGCTTGTATGAGTGAGGACTGCTCACTCATGAAGTAGTAGATAACTTCCAATGACTGATGAAGATTTAAGATAGGGTCAACTTTGGCCTTGGACAGGCAATTTCTTCCCTGGCTAAAACTGATGACTGCTGGCCATCCTGAGACTTGCACTCTAATAGTGACCTCAATAGAGGTTTTCCACTAGTTTTTACCACTGAAAGGAGTTGACTACATGGCAGAGAACAGAGATAACTATTCCAGAAGAACACTGGAAATGGTATGCTAATTTTAGGCTGCAACATGATCCTCGGGTTGAGCTGGGCCACAAGCTCTGCAGGAGTTGGAAGGATATGGAGAAAGTACCCTGCTTTGCTAGGACTGCAGCAATGCTATGGTTTCCATTTTTCTTTCTTCTTCTGAGGTTACTTCATGTATCTGACAACATGGGAGGAGGGAATCATGTCTGGAAGGGAGTGGGATTTCCAGGATAGCATGAAGCAGATAGAGGGTGACCTGGCTATTTTCTAGAGTAAGTGCTTCTATAGGATCAGGTTCTGGACCCTCAGAAGTGACTGGATGACACAGATTAGATGGAGCTTTGACAGAAACCCTGACTGATCTGAACTCTTCAAAATCAGGGGCAAGAGTGGTCAGCTTGCCAAAAGAAATGTCTGTTGTCTTCTTACCTATCTTTGAAGCCCTTGAAATTCAAGCCCTGGTGAACTTGGCCTTGCCCCAGGAGGAACTTATGTCCAAGAACACAGCATGGCTGTCTAAGCCATGACATCCCAACCCAGCATGAGAGGAACTGTGCATTTATGGGCTTTGTGTCATGCACAGTACACAAACATGCATGTGAGCAATCTCTCAACATTGATCTCTGAGAAATTAACACAACCGATGTAGCTTAAGCCAAATAGCGGGACTCACTTGTGATGCGATTGAAGAAACCTTTCAGGGTGCCCCACTCTGATCTTCTAGCACCAATGTCTGCCCTCACACGCAGGTTATAGGCCACAGTGGCTGAGATATCCTCTGTGATGTTACACACTGTGGCTGTGATGAATGAACATTCACAGATGGGAATCCAGCTCTCATTGGCATACTCTCGTTCATACTCCCTGAGGAGAGGAAAAGAAAGCAAACAGGCAACGATCTGATAGGAGATATATCTGTGACATGGGCTAAGGCTGCTTGCTAATTCTTTCCAGGTAAAAGCAATACTGGGATACATTGAGGCTGGAATACCAGGAGTGTATGTAACCAGTATGGGTGTGTTTTAGATCTTATCTCGAGAAAATCTCACAGAGTCAGCTTGTTCATGAGCCAAATGCAGCATGATATTGTAGGAGGTGGGGATAGCCAGCGCTGTGTTGATGCATCAAATCCTGCCCACTCACTTGACTTGATCTTCCCTGGTAAACCAGAATTCCAAAGCCATACTGTGATATAAGTCATAGCTCAAGATGTATCAGAAACATCCTGTAATGTGTGTTAAATATTTAAATGATTAACACTGAATAAATCTCAAATGTTTTCTCTTCTTTTAAATAAACTGTTGCTAATCTCCCTAGCTTTTGAATTCTTTGGACAGAGGCAGTCTCATATGTGGGCTTAGTGCACACCTTGGATTACTCAGGTATCTATTAACCTGTAAACAGTCTCAGAATTGGAGCAAAAGTATTTTTTCCCCCAGTTGTGATCAACAGTGCTGGAGTATCAAACTTACCTTATGCCTGAATAGTGAACTGAATAGTGCTCAAGACATCCAAACAGTGCAGGATTTTAAGTCTAAGTAAACAGTGTTCAAAGATCAAAGAAGAAGAAAAAAAACAGAAGTTACCCCTGAAACTCCACAGAGTATCTCACAGTTTCTCCCTGGATGACCACAGGATTCCAAGCTAAGAAGTGTTTCATGTTGGTAGAAAGAATAGAGATATTCTGAGGTGCTGGCAACAAAGCGTCTTCACCTAAAATTCCCAGCAAAAAAAAGAAAGAAAGAATAAAGGTATATGAATTTTACTAGAAAAAAAAAGCTTAGAAGAATAGTGCAAAACTGTGTTTTGCATCAGAAATACACACTCTTCATTTCACTACTGTCACTTCAGTGTTTGAAAGTATTTTGCACAAAAGAAAAGACAACTAAAGAGCAAATGGCAGAGCAGTTAGCCTGGCACTGCTTACAGAAAGGTAAAGTATGCCTTTTCATCGTTTCAGAGTTTTTCATTGTATCAGTGAAACAGTGAGAAAAGGTAAAGCTTTTATAAAGCCATCCAATTTAATTTAATGAAGTCAAGTAACAGATACTCTATCGCACTCCATAGACTGTTCCAATGGATGTCATGGTTAGAAATGTGCTATTTCTTTCTAGGCTTGCCTGGACTGGACACTAAAAGGTCTTAGCTCTGGTCCAGCTTTTTTCATATTGCAGGATTCTAATAATGTAAGCGCTTATAGCTGTAATCAAAGTACCTCTTAGTAGAATAAACGTATTCAATGGACCATAAATGAAATTTTTACATTACCCTGAGATCGTCAAAGCATAAGTATGGCATGGTACCTATGGTGCAGTTATTTTTATCCTTTGGCATCTTCACTAATGACATAGAAAGCTTTGATGCCAACTCTTTTGTGATTCTTTGGTATAAATTATATGGATATGTTGACAGAACTCTTGTCCATTCTTTAAAAGTCAGATAACTATGGGATGAGAAGCTTTCTTCTTTGCCATTTAGAGCGTGGAAGAGTCACTGTCTGCCATATTAGCAGTTCTATCACTTCTGTCCAGCTGGGGGTCCATATTACTGTCAAGGCACTTTTTGACTTTAAAAAAAAAAAAATCTTTATTGACCTTCACTCTGCAGCTCAACCACACATTTGGTCTCTTGTATTCTCCATGCTTCTCAACATTTAGATTTTTTGCTGCTACTTCTCCTTGTGCTCTTGGTTCCCATGTTAATTTTGGGAGTTGGCATACCTAAGCATGTTAATTACGTAACAGGCTTCAGTTACATGATCAGACACTAGTTTTTCCACATGACTCATGCACACAATGATGTTCCAGGTCTGAACAGGGGTGAACTGAACTGGAGTGTTTCTAACTTTTTAAGTCCTTGACTTTAGGACTTTTTGGATATATATATATATTTGTTTGTATTCAACAGTACTGAACCCTATCTTATTAAACTGTCTAGAAAGCAATTCTAAAAGAAGATAGTTCTGAATTGGACTATCTACCTTTTAATGGCCTAAAGATTATTTTGTGTCTGGTTGAGACCAGTCTTCATATCCTGGCTATGCTTAGCTTAGTACCCTGTTTTCCTGGTTTCGTGGCAAAACCAGTGACTCTTCTTCAAAACACAGTGAGACCTGACACCTCACTTCAGCTGAACTACAAATGTTCGTATACAGACACTAAGGTTTCTTTCTTCCTGTCATTAGGAAAAACTCTGGGCCTAATGACAGTGTATGTGTCTCTATAAAAAAAAAAGCAATTCACTGATTTAAGTTTCTTTTTGGTATTCATAGATTCAGGATGGGCACAAATCAAAAATTCTGCTACTTGTAAGAACTATTCTCCAAGAAAAATAAGATATATAAAAACCTAATACTCATGTGTGTTATCTACAGAGCATATTTGCTGATTTTTACAGGGCCATGTACATTCTGTGGCAAAGCCATAGCACATGGCAGCTACTCATTCAGTGCCATGGAGTGTTTGCATTTAGTGTCAGAAACCCAAGTCTCCAGAACTGCAGGTCAGACAGTGGTGGTGTGGTATAGTGTTATGGACATATAGCTCACAAGAACGGTGCACTAGTTTGAACATCTGCCTTCATATGAAGGGAACTACATCCCTAGAGAAAGATATTCTTTACCTTTCATAATAAAAAAATATAGAAACAGATATCTGTGTGGGCATAAGTGTACATATATCTATGTGTGTGTGTAGCTGTTACATGTAAAAATGGTAAGATTTTGTGCTTAATGTTAAATAATTAAATAAAAAATACACTCAACTGAAATTTATGATTCAGCTTTAGTATTTGTCTCTTGATTGTATGCACAGAGATGTTTGTAACTGCATAACCATGCTCTACTGCAAACACAGTAGACAGCCCTCAGGACTGAATCAAAAAGGTGTAAAGCTAAAACTTGAGCTCTTTTCATCCAATACACAAATTAAATTGGGTCCCTGGGCAATAAAAGCAATGATGCACTTCCCTGCTTTCTGCCTGTGACCCAGAGCCTTACTGAAACCTGTAGTTTGTAGAAGAGGTTCATGCTCTTCCAAAATACTGTTGATCTAGACATAACATATCCTGTGTCGTATCTAAACAAATTATATTCACGTTTTCTCCAATCCATCTGTTGCAACAGCCCACAAAACAATTGTAAGCAAATACATGTTTAACACTGGGAGAAGAGACAATTCTAGATTATATAAACAGGAAAAGCATCAAGTATGAACAGTGAAGTATGTTGTTTCAGTACTAAAATGCTCCATTAACTCCGGTCTATGCATTTTGAAGGGAAAAGAAACAACAGTCATACCAAAGTGCTGGAGACAACTGCACAGAGAGAGTAGGGGCAGGACCCAGAAGGCTGCTAGCCCAGGGATGCATACCACTTCCATTTGATTCTGGATTCACAAGCAGTATGTAAATAGCCTCACAGGAAAAGCCAAACTACAGTCTTTCAAGCTAGGGTACTGACTCTTACCCTAACATCTCCAGTCATGCCAAAGAAAAAACATGTCCAGATTTTCTCTGTAAATAGCATTTTTGCCTCCTACGCTATCAGCAGTATATTCCATTTCATTTGTTCCACAAAGAATGGATTTCCACTTAGAATGGTGAGGACTTCTCTTAACATTTTTCTCCTCTTTGTGTTAAGGAGTGTACAATTAAAAAAATAAAACATTTTCATGATCAAGTCCAGTACTTCTGTCTACCCTACTTTTCATTTTAAAATGCCTTAAATAAACCCTGATAAAATTCCATTGCTCAGGGATAGATTTTGATACTTCTCTGTGAATACAGAACACAATAATATTTCATCGCTACTACTTCATCGTTACTTGCTATTACTTCATCACTACTATCTCCACAACTTACTGTTAAATGTAAGCGAACACTGCAAAAATATCAATAAAAATACCTCCTTATTAGTGATAGCCTCTCCTTTCAGGGGGTCAACAAACACAAGAAACAGTAACTCCAGAATCAGTTGTTGCATAGTGTTCACAACCGCTTTCCTTCATCTGTGCTTTTTCTGGCGTGCCCCTTAAAATTTTATATACAGGGCTGAGAAATCCTTCCTTATTGTTGTGCTAATAAGCATTGCCTTTTAACTTCCAAGTGTTGTACCATTTAATCTCCTTTTTCTAATCTAGAGGACAACAATGTCACCAGCTTCTTGTATCTTCAAGCATGGTCTGTCTCTCTGCGTTTGAGGACATTCCAGTGAAGGGGAATCTGACAGAGGAATTCTGAACTCTAAATGTAGGTGACAAGAAAATAGAGTAATGTCTGTAACACCCCAAAAAGCTAAAGGAATTTCTTTCTAAGCTAAATGGTGAAAATGAAAGCCATATGTCTTTAAATCCTAGAAACTGAGCATTTTAGACAACAATAATAAATTATGCTAACCAACCTCTTTGGCTATAACTCTAACCTGAAGTCTCTGTGAACATCCCCTCCCTAATTTGCCAACTGCACAAACTGACTGCAAAAGGCAAGACCCTAGTGCCTACCCCCTTGCCTGTTTTTCTCCCCAGTACCCAGGATACAATGCCTGGACTCCCAGGCTAGAGGGGAACCACACTGCCCTCTAATCTGGTGTCTGCTATGTGCAACCACAGGGGCAGATTTAGACATAAACATTCAATCAAAAAATGTTCTTTGCTCAAAAAGGAGACTAGGACACAAATTTTCATATTTCAGGTCAAGGCCAAGAGAATGGGTGACACAGTTTAAGTTATCCCACCTTTCTCTCCCACTGTCACAGTGTAGAAGACAAAATTGGGTGAATATATGGCTGAGCAAGGCTGGCAGTCACTACACACACAGGCGACATGGTTCCTGTGTGGAAACTTCACACAATTAGCCAGGCCTTAAACACAAATACAGTAAAAATAAAAGCAAATTTCTATAAAGAATAGGTGCCCAGCTTTTCCATCGTTTAAAAAAACATTTGTCATAATCTTCCCTATTCTATAGAAGAAACTTTCAGTGGATATGCAACTTGATGCTGAGTTATTGGTTTCCATACCTAGCAAATAAAACCTATAAATAATGATCCAAAGTGTTTTGCTGGCCAGGGAAGCTATAAAATTATTTTTTTCTGAGGCAGAGAACAAAATGGAGTGAGACATAACCTGAATTCAGGAACTAAGATTTGGAAGGACAGAACTGAGCAAAATCCAAGCACTCTGGCAACCTCCATTTGCTTTCTAGAAGACTGACCATTGCAAAAGCACTAAAGTATAGTCGGAGATCT
>VZTL01053018.1:350-12355 GCA_013400535.1 Scopus umbretta | reverse complement strand
GGTCAGCGTGCTTTTCCCGTGACACGGATGCTTCTTTTACAAAGACGGATTTTAGTTTTCTGTCTCAAAAGGTGAGAGTGCCCCGAGTTACATCTACGTTGCCCAACAGTAGTATTTTATCGACCAACACTGGATGGTTGGACTAGACGGATCTCGGAGGTCTTTTCCAACCTTTCTATGATTTCTGCAGTTCCTTACCTTGTTATACATGGAGAAATCACTTCGTCTTCCAAATAAAAAGACCAGAAGAACTGTAGTCTGAATTTGCCATTTCCAGAGAGTTTTTGTTTCTTGTCGAATCGTTCCAGTGACTTCTGCGGACAACAGAACACTTTTTTTTTTTTTTTTTTTTTTTTTTTTTTTTTTTTTTTTTTTAATCAGTTATTCTAGTTACCTTCATTATACAGCAGGAAAAGCATGCTTGTTCTCAGTGTGTCTTGTTTGGTAGTTGTTCGGAATAGGACGCTAGTTGCTCCTAAGCTACTGGTTACGTTTCACTAAAGCTACAACATTCTCTTTTTAGGTAGTTTTGCTGTGTTTGAGCCTTCAGAAAGTAATAAACATTCAGAGAGGGGTTTTTTTTTTAGCATTTATATGTGGTGTTGAATGTCATGGAAGTTGAGTGAGGTTTATTTCATCCACACTCTTTAGGTTTTGTTTTTTTTAGCTTAGATACGTATTTACTGATCTACACAAAAAAAAATTTTACAATAATATATTTGATAAAGGACCATTTCAACAGAAAACCGGGGTTGCTTTTTAAAACCACAGTAATACAAAATGTAGTTGGTTTTGTATTGTATTTTATTAATAGCAAAGTTGTTCTTCTTTGCTGCTGAGGCTCCTTTCCCACTCCTTAATCCTATCCCCTCACCCCTTAGTTTCTTTATTTTTCCTTTTTTTCTTTCTCCCTTTTTTTTTTTCCCCCTGCTTTCCTGTTACTTTTGGCAAAAAAAGGCCAACAAAAGGTAATGGATAAGGTGCAAATATAAGCATAGTTTTGTTCTTACTGCTTCGGATGAACTCCGGGCCTTACCAAAGTTGGTGGCAATAGTCCTGCTGATTGAACAGGTAAGATTTAAATCCACGTCTTGCATCCAAAGATTCCAAATTGCTTCTGCAAAGCCGGGCAAGTACTGTCTCCTCAGAATCTAGAGTAAATGAAGTGATAGGGCAAGTAATGTCACATTATACCGAGTTGTCTGCTGGCTGAAAAGAGCCAACAGCAGAGTAAGCGAGAAAGAATACAAGACTGATTTTTTTTTTTTTCCCCCCAGTTACTTTAGTCATTTGCAACAGAAGGGAAATACTGAATTCAGGACCTGCCTGTGTTCCTCTCACCACACCTGGAAGAAACATGCCATTGATGAAGAAAATTAAATTATTTCACTGATCCAAATGGTTATGCCCATAGGATCCAATCTGGCTTCCTCGGTAACCAGTGGAATGGTCTTCATAAAGCCCCCGGGCACATAGGTGGTCCACGAGCACACATGTCGCTGTATTTTGTGTTTCATAGCTCTAGTGGATTCTCCCACAGATAACTTCCTTTGAACGTAGCTTTGGAGTAGAATCCACTACACGAGTACGGGTTTCCTAAGAAGAAAATGACACAATTGCGAATTCCCTTGAAGTGGAAATTTGCTACACAGTAAATACTGTTCCGTGTCTTGCAGAAAATGCTCAGAAATGAAGGCCCTCAGGTCTCCCTTCTTTAACATGTACTAACTCATCTGTTTGCTCTTTATGGAGTGCTGCCCGTGTTATTTTTCTTTACTACAGTAGCTGAGCGCGTCACATTTATCATAATATTTACCTTCACAACACAGTGTGACATCGCAATTACTATTCCCGCGTTACAGATGAAGAATCTGCCATAATAAGGAACAGAAGTTAGCTCTTTCAAAGCCAAGGCTGACACCTTAACTCTGGCCGGTTTTCTCTGTTTTTTATCGGTCTAAAGAGTATGGAATAAATCGGTGTCTTTCATACATCACTCAAGATCACAGGTAACGCGTATATTATGCAATACACGCTACTAAGAAATCTTAGGAAATTGCTAATTCAGCAAGCTACCCCTAAGAAGAAAAGGAAAAAAAAAATCACTTGACGTAAAACTAAAACTTTTATAAGTTTGTTAAACAAACAGCATTATCTAATGAGATGTGCAGTAGTGATGCCAGCCCCTTTTTCATTTGCAGTGTCTAAACTAAAGAGAGTGAGGGTTATTTAAAAAAAAAAAAAGAGTTTGCAACGTTCTTTTTCGGTGATTATAGGGTCATTTGTTTCTAAAAAAATAAGTGAGTAGTGACAGACCAACAGAAGGTGCTTTAGTTTGGTATTTTACTCCCAACTTTAAAAATTCTCTTTTTTAAAAAAAATTGTTGTATTATTTCAAAACTTACAAACTGTTTCTCTGTAGCAGAGGTGACAGATTTAGTAGATTTCAGTCAGAAAGAAGAAAACAGGATGAAAAATACCTCCCGAATACCTTTTTGTATTTACCTATCACTGCTAATGCATGAGCCAGTTAAAATTTAAAAAATGAACTTGTCTGAGGTAAAACGTGTCGGAATTACTGGTTTTTCAGAGCTAATACTTACTATCCCACTTCTTACTTTGAAGGACACTAAATGAAAGTGACAAACCAGCAAACCGAAATGGTGTAAAGAGGCTTCTTTAGTTTTAGGATTTGAATTACTGTCCAGTCATACCATTTTTTTTTTAACATCGAGCCTTTACTTCCGGCACATTTTATCATACTCAAGTACACATGAATCATAATTTCAAATATTTGTATTTAGAAGGGGGCATGTACTCTGTAGGGAGGTGAGTTGTAACAAGATAGAGGAGTCCTCAGTCACAGGCAGTTAAACATCTATATCTGGTGATTATTCTTGGGAGTTTAGTACTGTTATCATTCAACCATTAATTTTATTTCCCAGTGTTTATGATGTTATCCTATCTGGAGATCAGTGTTTGCACAGACTCTACCTATTCATTTCACTTGTAAAAATGTTCGCCTTTTAGATACGTTCGTTTCATTTGAGGTACAGAGGTCTCTAATTTGCGCGGAGAGATGAAAATTTAACAGCCGAAGCAGCGTCGACGGAAAGAATGTTTATAACTGGAGAGTGTTACGTTTGCAGCAACATTTCCCTTACCTCTGGCCTCCTCTACCGCTCAAGCTTTGCACCCTCTGCGGCTGGAGGACCCTTGGCCCCTCTCTCTCAGGCTGGCCAACATCATCCGCTTCTGTGGTTTTTCCGGAGCCAGGTTTTGCTGCGAGGTGCGCCTTGGGTTTCTTGAGAACACCAATAGGAAGATGGAAATACTGCTTCTTGTTAGGCTGTTGGGCTATTCTGAAACAATTTGGCAGGATCTTACCGTTAGTGCGATCCAAATTCGCCAACAGGAAGCGAACGTCTTGCTGGGAAAAGGACTGAAGATAAGCTGCTTCATCTTCAACTATTCTGTCTTCCGTCTCACAATTTTACTTTCTTGGCTGTTGAAACCCTCTCACTGCTTACTGTTTCAAGCTGTTCACTGCCTTTCCTTTTCTTGGTTCCCAAGTATCTTCCCTGTGCTTTCTTAAATATGCAGTCTAGAGGGAGGTAGCATGCAAAGCACTGAGCAGCTGGAAAATAGGAGAAGCCACGGGATTTACTTCTGAGCAAAGCAGATATAAAGAAANNNCAAAGCAGATATAAAGACATGGGGGGGGAGGGGGGGAGGAAGGGAAAGCACAGGTGTAAGAGTGGTCTTTAAAAAGAAGGGATTTGGAAAGTAAGAGGGAGATGCTAAAGAAGAGGCTCTGAAAAAAGGGGAAAGAAAAACTTGAGAGCGATAGGGACAGGATCTCTCCAGGACAAAGTTATGCTCTGACACTGTTTTTACAAATAGCCAATGAATCTGTCTCTACTTTAGCCTTTCTAGGGACTGGTAGAAGTAACTCTTGCCTTCTGTTCCCTTTGCATCCATGCAAATAGCACGTACTTTTTTTTTTTTTTTTTTCCTTTGCGAACATTCAGAATGAACAAGAGCATGGTTTCAAGCCTCGCAGTGCGTTATTGAGGCTAAATAAATGCCAGGAGAGATAAAGCAAAAAGGCTCTTGTACTCTTCCGCAAAATCCCCTCTCCACACTCCATGGGATAGTGTTTCCTCGGTTGTCTAGGAATCGACCCTGGTGCATTAACACGTATAATTATGTAATACACCGTCACAGATGTGTAAGAACAATTTCTGAAGTAGATGCAGTTGTAGAGACATGGTTATCTTTTAGGTGTTCTTGTACCTGGGTTAGCTAACCCAAATGCTTCATACAGCTACCCGTCTCCTGGATCAATTAGAGAATGGAGATGAACAATGAAAGAGCGGAAAAGGTTGAAAACAGAGGTTGGAAGGGCTGGGACAACACGGGCACTGTAGGGATTTGGGAATCTGATGATTAATAGACTAAGGGAGAGGGGGAACTAGTGTGTAAGAGGGAATTATTGTGTAACGAAGCGAAAATTATGAGTGGTGAAAAAATGGGAATTTGAGAGACTTCATATGTTCATGTGAGAGCAATAGCTGAATGGCAAGGGACAGTGGGACTTTTTGAATGTTACAGTAACACCTGTAGATGTTATTAAAGATATTCTTCAGAATAATACCTGTAGACTCTTGACATTTGTATTTAAGAATTTTACACCTCTGGCTGTCCCCTGAATCTGCAGGACTAATGTTAAATTTTGTTTCAGGTCTTCTTCTGAGACCCCTGCTCTGTTGGTGGCCTTTGACCCTGAAATTACTCAACGAGTAAAGCCACCAGCATGGCGCCAGGACCAAAGTAATGCCCCAGAGGAGCCAATGGTAATGTTTTTTGAAGCATTTCACAATTTCGTTGGCCAAACATAACCAGAGGCCCGAATATTTGGGCTGCACGATGGACTGAGATGACTTAAACATCTGTTCATGGACAGTGTGCAGTTATAAATGTTACACTTCCACTTACTGCCTGCATCTCTACAGGCAATGACTGTCACGCATCTAAGACATCCTTTGATAGCCCCTCCTTGGTGGTGCGTCTGGAGCTGGGCAGACCCAGGGTGTCCTCATCCCCAGGGAGAGTGAAGCTGTCCAGCCCCTGAGGGCTGCATACTCTCCATTATGTCACCCCATGCCCTTATTTTGCACTTCTGCAGACACTCGGTCCTTCTTGTCCTCTCCAGTGCCATCCTCAGCTCCTGCAAAGCCCTGTGATGCAACCGTCCCTTCTCCTGAGGTGGGGAACGATAAGGAGGATGTAGATGAATAGGATATACATAAAATTGTATTTTCTTCTCAATTTAAATCATTTGGACGTTAATAACGTTAATCAAAGTAGGAACAAACTTCAGGTATTTATTTCTCCCCCCTTTTAATGTAGCTTTAGCTCAACCATCTCACTCTATCTATCACAACAAAATATAGTCATTTCATCATTTTCAGCATTGCCTGAGCAGCTGGGCTAGCTGCGTGCAGACTTTTAAAAAGCACTCTCTCTTGTTAAGTGAGAAAAGTCACTCAGTAAATTCAAGTGGATGGCTGTTCAAATGTGTATACTGAAGACCACAATGACTCTACCCTTCATTGAGAGACTGTGCTTAAAATACTGTACTAAAATAAACATAGGTGTGGATGCACGTATACACCAATAAAAATGGTAGTGATGCCATAAGCGTTCAGCCTGGCCTAGGCTACTGAGGAATATTTGGCCAAGATTTTAGGTTTCTCAGTAGCTTTGCATCAGTGAGACGAATGGTTCTTGGTGACGTCAGCGCCCCTTTGCTGGGTCAGCAACTTCTGAGAATTTACGACTGTTACAAGCTGGGTTGAATACACTGGTTCTAGAAGAGAAGGACGATAGGACCGTTCATAAGAGGAAATTCTTCTGAATTGCTTAACCCCCCCTTTTAGATGGCTTCAGACATTGAACTAAAAATATTTCCATGATTCTAATGGTGATTTTCACTAGATGTTACTAACAACATGTTGTTTATATCAGTCAGTTCAGCTGACTTGAGTTGGCGAGTGCTTTGTTGCTTGAAAGGTATTCTTGACTGGCCCACAGCCCTCAGTAAGCGTAGAGTAGACAACTTTGTGCCTAATTCTATGACAATTCCTTGCCTCCTCTTCCTTCCTCCTACTCAAAGTGGTACGGAGACCCCTGAGAGGTTTGGAAGTGAGATACTGGACTAGATGCTGTCACTGTGCTGACAATACACGACTCTCCGTTCCCCATGTCTCCTTTTCTATGATTGATACTGTTTCAGTAGAAAAGATAATTCAATGTCTGCCAGAGACCGAGACTTGGAGAAGGGCTACCTGGTCACCTAACGTTGCTGTAGCAGAGTGAGGAAAAAGGAGAAAAAAATCATTCTGTGTCAGCAGATATGATTAATGCATTTGACTGCTATTTGTGACACGTTTTAGACATGCAGACAACTTCTGCAGACAGATACGTATGTATCGGAAGCAAATAAAGGTGTGTTTTCAACTACGTTTAGGCAAATTCTATCACCTTTTTGTCAGCAAACCCTTCTCCAGTTGTGCACATCACTGTTGTATCTCAGTTATACTTTTGCAGTACAATCTGCAGTCAGCTACTCTGAAGCTAGTCCAGATTCTTTCTTGAACAGAGATTCGTCTTTACTGAATATAGTATGTGTGTTCAAGGGCTGTGCCAAATTGTAACGTGGAACTTAAAATATTGAACTACAGCAAAACAAATGTCACGTTCCGTGAGCTTTCAGAAACTACGAGTCACTTTCACGCCCCATATATATGGTGCTTATTAGAAGAGTAAATTTGAAAAAAAAAAAGAATCTGGATCTTACTGGTTTTTCAGAACAAAATAAATCTCCATTTTTTAATCTCATAAATTTATCTGAAAATAGCAAAGTGTAGGAACAATTATAAATATAAATATTATAAACATGAATGTACTGAGTGAATGAAAATACAGCTATAATAATGTCACAAACAAATGCTGTTTTGAAGGATCCAACAAGTACTATTATTTGAAAATCAAAAATTCAGAAATCACAACTTCCATATTCAGAGGACAGTTATCTTTTTATTAAATGCTGTAATAGGATTTAAATACTTTAAAAAATAATTTCATTTATTCAAACATACTGTTAATTGTTTTGCTTTAAGCGACTCCTTCAAAATTCTGTGGCAAATAATTAATCTTTTTAACATAGGCTTAAAATTTGGCTTTTTAATATCTTACGCACGTCTTCAGAGACAATGAGGGAGCCCATCGTTTCTTTTCATGGAAGAAAGCAAAACTCCACTGACACTTAGGGGGTTCTTCTTGTTACAATAGGATTGAATTTGACCAAGCTATTTTATAGTGCGAAGTATGACTATAGAAATAGACTCTGCTTATTCAGTGGATCTGCTCCTTGCGTATAATCCATGTCATCTCTACTCTATTGATTAACAAGATCTATTTGATACAATCCTTATTCATTAAACCTGAAGAAGAGTGTCCATGAGAGACTGTGGTATACTTTTCCTGATTTTATTTTCATCATTAACAGAGCTGTTAATTGAGTTTAATTTGTAAAAGCTGCTTACTTCTTCAGAGACATAAACCAACAGCATAGTTTCATGTATTTCAACATTCAGAAGCCACTACCTCAAGATTAAAGAAAAAAACCCAAAACTTTTATGCAGCCAATTACATTTGCTATCTTCATCTTTCTATTTAGGAAAATTTAACTACATGTATTTCAAGTGATGGATTTCCTTAAAGGAAAAAAAGCACATGAATAAAGTTAGAGGCTTGCACAGCAATGTGTTATAACTGTTAATCTTAACTGGCAAGTTAAAAATTGAAGCCAATAATGATGAATCGTCAGCATTGTACATGTGTGCGTGTAAAAAGAAAGATCGAGCAGCTTTGAAAATGAATGAGCTGCTGCAGTTTCAGTTGTTCGGTCATTTTTACAATGAAAAAAAAAACTGACAATAGTGTTAAGTTTAATAAGTCGAGTATGATCACTCAGAATTATTAAAATGAAAAAAACTATAGACATTAGACAGTGAAGAAATCTGGCATTTTTCTTTTTGTCATGGAATGATGCACTAAAAATTAAAAATGTGCTAAATAATTTGGCTGATGTGCCAAATAATTTGAAATACTTTAATATAACATTATGATTTAAATGGAACAAATACAAGACAAAGGCAGAAGTAAACCCAGAATTTTTATGAAGAGAAAGAAATGAAGATATCTCGCCCTTCTCTAAGAAATTAATGTAGTCATTAAGACACATACTGGTTATGACTGTTAGATATACCTTTAAAAATGTTTTGTAGATTTGTACGTTAATTGAGCTTAGTCATGTTCCTTTTGGAGCAATGGTAAAGCTATTTTGACCTCAGCGGCACTATTTCTATGCAAGACCAAACAATATTATATTCTATATTTGCAGCTCTGATGACATGCTAATTGTCCAAAACCATCCTGGCCTCCTTTTTTTTTTTTTTTTTTTTTTTTGTTAAGGAAAAAAAAAAAAACGAGCAAATCTCATTCTACCTTGTAAGATAAAATGTGTTTCAATGAAAACATTTTCAAGAAAAGTCTCAAATATATACTTTCTCTACTTACCCTCAAAATATTATCTCATTTTATTCCATCATCTTCTCTCCTTCCATCTGCATCACACTCTCTAGGTTTTTCCCTCAAAAAGACTTTTCAGTCCTATAATTAGCCCAAGGATAGTCAACATGGTCATACTGTTTCTGGTACACAAACTACAC
Organism: Scopus umbretta; assembly: GCA_013400535.1. Classification (NCBI taxonomy): domain Eukaryota; kingdom Metazoa; phylum Chordata; class Aves; order Pelecaniformes; family Scopidae; genus Scopus; species Scopus umbretta. The sequence goes on along the minus strand of VZTL01053018.1, from coordinate 3,557 downwards.
TCACTCACAGCTACTTTAGGTATCACAGCATCATGCTGCATCGTAGTACCCCGTGGACATACTTGCACAGGGCATTTTTATTTTTTTTTCCCCAAAAGTGCTGAGCACCACTAACTTGCAAGATACTAAGCACTCTGCTCCTGATTGCTCACGCTGGGGTGTAAATACACTCATTGCCTCCCTGTGTGCCCAAATAAGAATAAATCAGAATTCTGGGCACAACATTTTGACCATGGCATCTTACTTCATTATTACTAAGTTCAGAAGTGTACTTAGAATATTTATCATATGGTTGTATTTGCACTCTGATAGGATCAGCACTGATAGGTTTATTATGTCTCTCAGTCTTGAAGACTGCAAACGATGTTTTGATGTAATGTCAAAATGAAAAATACACATTTATTTTCACAATGCAGGTATGCATATGCTATTGATAAAATGATATTGATGACAAGAAATCTGCAGTGATAATTGTGGTTAGAAAGCTGAATATTTCTCTAAAGATGGTCTCTTCTTCTCTGATGAATGCAGCACAGAAAATTATCCATGCCTTTTATTTTAACAAAACGATTTCAGCTTTGGTCAGTTACACTAGTCAACTTCCTCCAGTAAGTTTATCTGCTGAGCAGACAAGCAATATTAACAGCTTAAAAGTAATATGAACTTAAACTCTTGCATTTGTATAGGCTGAACTGGATATTTGGGTTTCAAAATGTACCTATATGCCCTTGTGGCAGCTGCAAAAAAGTTTACTTTTTATTACAACGAGGAAGAACTTTTTAAGACCTCTGAACCGAGAGCTTCAAGCTCAAAGTCTTGTGAATAGGAAGTATAAGCAATATGAAATAATGAGTTTGTACAATATGGACAAATGATCGATTTTATTTTTCAGTTTGTAATCTAAACCTTTTTAAGATACTGCTTTACAAAAAAAAGTTGCACTACTGTACTGTTTCCCACAGACCAGTATCTAAGCAAAATATTTGATATAATGTTGACTCTTCTCGATAGCTTTTTCTGGCCAGTAACCATGGGACAGATTTATCAATGGCATAAATTTAGTAGACTTTTGACACCTTATGGTAGCTAGCAACTTGATCCAGCAAATGCAAGACTGAACATAAAAACAAATTCCTTGCAGAATGTAGAAAAGGGTGTAGTCAAACTGATATTGACAATATAAAGTGAATTACAACCCAAGTCCTTATGCTCTATCAAACTGAGGAATCAACTTCATAGACAACAGATGAGAATAAGAATGTTGTAGGTGTAATCACAATAATAAGAGAGAGAGATGGAGAGAACAATGGGAGAAACATGATGATATTTAACTATCCTTTCAAAAGATATAAAGATGTTCAGTTAGTTCATCTTTAATATCTTTGTCTTTATTCTGATTTAGAAGATCGTGGTTAATGTGAGATGTGAGTTCTCCCATTTCTTTCCATATGTTCCTAGACCAAAAATAGTTTCCTCTCTTCATATGGATTTCTCCAAATAAGGAGTGAAGAAACTGTAAATTAACTTCTCATTACTACAGAACAAATGCATACTTCCAATATGCTGATTTGGGGGGAGAGGAAGAATGAGGCCTTTGGAAAACTGGGTTGAAATCTGTCTTCTAGAAATTTCCCACTTAATTACAATTTTTTTAAAAAAAAACAGCATTTAATTATTTGTCTTTATACATATGAAAGGAAAAAAATACCCCAAGCAACCCACCAAAAAACCCAACCCAAAACTTCTGACCTCAGCAGAAGGTCAATAAATTAATTGAACCAGATTTTCCGATGAGTTTCATTACATTTGTAAATCCTTGATTCTGGATAGAATGTGGTAAAACAATGAGATAGGATGATCCTATCAAAATCCCTGCACTACACGACACACATAACTAAAACAGCAGAGGTGTCCAGATAGGAAACCAAGATGAGAATGTCAGGCCAGAATTGAGCTACGGAGTCTGTTGTAAAGAGATCCACAACAGAAAGCTAAATAGTTTTCTTGGCGTGTGCTGTTATCCAGACCTGTGGATCTCAAGAAATGATCTCTGGGAATGGCAGATTCTACCTTCTCTGTCTGTTTTGATGATTTCTTCAGCACCTCTTGTACTTTAATGTACAGGAAATATGACATCTGTCACAAGATGTAAAAACACCTGTTGGCAACTATTGAAGGCAAATAGACTGGGCTAGATGCACCAAATGATCCAGACTGACAGCATTTATGGGTCTTTAACACAAAAAGATACAATTAAAATTAACAACAAATGTAGACTTTTACATACACTAGGACATTAATCTCTACTGTTCTTCTCTGAAAAAAAGACGATACATGGATGGAATTTTTTCAGATGACCATGCTGTTAGCTTTATGGGAACCAAATCCCAAAGTATAGGCTGTTCAGGAATTGATGTATGTGCATATGCGCATATATGTTTAGGTATAAGGACACCGGACATGATATTATGCTAGCGCTGGCTTTAATATCATTATACTCTAGAAAGTACTAATGGTGGGTTTTTTCCGTCCAAATTTATAAATCGATACACATTTCTGTATATGAAGTTAATATTCAAATAAACATATTTGTGTCTTGTTAATTTAAATGCTTTGACCTTTACAAAGCCTATTTTCCTGACACTGGCTTGATATGCTACTTGAGTTCAAAAAGAGCATCTGCTTCCCCATTGTTTTATAACAAATCTTCTGCAGAACAAATAAGTGCTACATTCATTGCAAGCATGTAGGTTAAAAACAAGTTCCTGACCTTAAAAGTCAGTAAACGGAATTGTCTATTATAGTCCTATTAATTTTGCCATCTTTTTTTACATCTACAAAAAGCATCTACTGTCTCAACATCTTTAGCCCTTTTATACTTGAATTTTTAAGTATGAACAATTCTTTACTTTTCAAGGCATCATTTTCAAATATATGTTTTACTTTCCCACATGTAAGATCTACTTTCCTTCTTCCTGCGTCTTCTTTTACATAATGATCTCCGGTTTACCTGCTTCCTTGAAATGTATGGAAGTTGCTGTACAAGCTTACTTATGGTTTTTCTCTGAATTCACCATGTTCTCAGTTCATGTTTTTGAGAATTAACTGTTTTCCAATTATGAATTGCTGTTAAGTAGATTGAATGTGAAATTTGTGTAGTGTGCTGCCTCATTATTTGATTACGTGTCTTACCAAATGCAGACAAAT